>MU223780.1:597485-633282 GCA_018584345.1 Thuja plicata | reverse complement strand
GGCCATTTATGTACCTTTTATTATAAGATCTATTATCAGAAAGATGTAATTGAAAAGAAAAGCAATGTATTTGGGAGGGATAGTTCTAGGCTTGATTTCAAGGGTTATTATTTGAAAGAACAAAGTTAGAAATATACAATGTAATGTTGAATGATCTTTTCTATCTCTTCTTATTGCAATGAAAGAAAAAAATGTTTATTATGCTAAATTTGAAATGTGATTTGTAATGAATAGTTATTCAATGTGTAGGAAGGAGAAATGGAATTAGTATATAAAGTAAGGAATATAATTGTAAATGAAATGTTATTTTACCCTATCTCTTAAGTTCTAAATGTGAAAGTAAAGAAAGGAAATGAAATTCAATTTGGATAAGTAATGTAAATATGTTAGTGAATGAAATACATTAAGGGAACCTTAAGGAATGTAAATGTAAAGTAGTAATGTTGTAATGTTAAAAAAAAAAAAAAAAATGAGTTGCAATTTTGGTCATAAGACCTGATTCCTTATGGGTTCCCTGGCGGGGTCATTACAAATGGTGTGTGAAATTGTTGATCCCAATTCCCCATGGTACTAAGAAGTGTATTCATACCTACACGATGGACATACCCCACTTACTTTAACCCCCAATCAATGTACAACCTTAATTCACCGAACCTCCCAATACACAATCCTCGCTAATACCCTCTACCGAAATTTTTTTGATGGAACTCTTTTACGGTGTCTGAATTCTGATGAAGCACAAACATCCCTAGAGGAGGTACATCAAGAAATCTACAGGGCCCACTCTAGTGGACTTACATTGGCCAAAAATTTGTTACACACTGGATATTACTGGCCTACTATGGAGCAAGATGCCTACAACTATGTGAAGAAGTGTGTACCTTGTCAGCAGCATGGCGATTTGATACACGCTCCCTCCCAATCACTCCAACCCACCATCACCCCTTGGCCCTTTTCACACTGGGGTCTTGACCTTGTTGCCCAGATTTTCCCTAATTCATCCAATGGCCATAAATACATCCTGGCTGCTATGAAGTACTTTACCAAGTGGGTTGAAGCTGTTCCTTTCACCTACACTACTGGAAAATAGATTTTGACGTTTATTTTGAACTATCTTATCTGTCGCTATGGCATTCCTCAGGACATTGTTACTGATAATGGAGGACCTTTCAAGAACAAGGATGTCATAGAGCTATGTAAGAATTTTAGCATTACCCACCATACCTCTTCCAAGTACTTTCTGCAAAGCAACGATCAAGCTGAGGCTAGGAATAAAACCATCCTCAGAATTCTCAAGAAAACAGTCAATGAAGTTGGCCATGATTGGCACCTTCACCTCAATCTCACCCTTTGGGCTTACCACACCTCCATTTGAACCCCCATGGGAGCCACTCCCTTTGCCCTTGTTTATGGTACTGAGTCTATTCTACCCATTGAAATTGAGCTCCCTTCCCTCAAAATCTCTCTCAAGAATTTATTGTCTGAAGAAGAATATAGAGTTTCCCGCTTGCAAGAGCTGGAACTCCTCGATGAGAGACACCTCAATGCCCTAGACCACCTCCACGTGTATCAAAATTTACTTCACCTTTAGTTCAACAAAAGGATCAAACCTCATCAGTTTGAGGTTGGTGATCTTGTCCTGCAACATAATATGAAGAATCTCCAAAACTGTGAAAAGAAAGGGAAGTTTGAACCTAATTGGTTGGGTCCCTTCATTGTTATAGCAAAATATGGTTCATGCGCCTATCAGATTACGTCCCCAGAGGGAGATCCACTCCCTAATCTTGTAAATATTGTACATCTCAAGAATTTCTATGCTTGATCAGTTCATAGTCTATTGTACAACATAAATTTCTCAAAAAACCCAAAAAATCAGAAAGCAAAAAATCCAAAAACATTCAAAAAAGAAAAAAAATTAGGAAAAAATCAAAAAGCATAAAAAAAATACAAAAGCTTGAAAAGAAAATAAAAAAAGAGAAAAATAAATCCGTCCATCTGTGAAAACCACTTCGGTGGCGCAATGGATAAGTACCATGGTGAAAACCTATTTTAGGCACCATGCGTAGTCAGATCCACCATCAGTTTCCACCATTTGTCTATACAGCTTGCATCGCCTTCCATAATAAGTGTTGCTACCCATATTTGTGCAGGTAGTTCTTTGACTATCTTCTCACTTTCGCAATAAAGATTCCCGCATGACTAAGCTTACCAAATCAAAAACTGAGCTTTGTTATAGACATAGTGATTGCAAATGTTTTACATCAAATCAACAGATAGATTGACTTTCCTACTGATCATTCTATTCACAAGCAATTGCCAGCGAATTTCCATTTTCTATCAATCAATCTTTGGCCCATCAGGATGAATCCTTCCGGTGTCAGCTATTCTATCAATCTTCACATCAAAATTGTTCATGGAAAGAACTTTTGGACTGAATGACCACTTGGTCAGGATGCCTTTTTGTTGATTTTATCTTGTATTTTACTATGTCCTTATCGCGACAGCCTCGATTTCTTATATCTTGGTTTGTTATGGTGAGTATCTAGTGAAATACGTGTCCTTTGTGGTATGATCTACTTGTCATAGTTTTTTAGTGAATTTATGTTTTGATATTCAGTTATGACTATGTATGCCTCACTGGGGGCAGGATTCATGCATCTCAAATCCCTCTAAAGATCTGGATGTACTGCGTCTCCTCATGAGTAACATTTCATAGCTCTCATCATACCTGATATCTCACATTCTTGTTCCTAACAACTTATTTGTCTGAGAGTCTAGTCCACGCAAAGGAACCATGTCACTTATGTTTTCTAGCACATGGTGCATAACTCCTTTTGCAATATCAAACTAGGGTGTGCTCTCCAACATTAACACGCTATTAATCCCACTATTATCATGTAGTTAGTCTTTGCATAGTAGTTAGGTCATTTTGCATTATGATTTTACTCTTGGAAAAGGTTTCTATTTATTCCCCTATCCGGTCACCTACGTGATTTTATCAGACTTATTGTGATACACATAAAAATAGTGTCCTCATTTAGTCATTATCCATTGCATTCATTAATCATTAGTCATTATCTATTGCATTGTTCATTTCAGTTCATTAATCATTAGTTCTTATCTATTGCATTGTTAATTTCATTCACCATTACTCATTAGCTAGTCATTATACATTTGTCTCATATTGCATTCATTCATTAATCATTAGTCATTATCCATTGCATTATTCATTTCCTTCATTAATCATTAGTCATTAGTCATTACATCATTTAGTTGTAGTCTTTATTAAATTAAATCATTTGCATTAGTCGTTTAGTTCATTATGTACATTGTTCATTTAATTCATTTATAGTTGCATTATCATTCCATCAACATTATACATTTATAACCATCATATAGTACCATTTGCATCTTGCATTCCATTAGTTACATCCATAAAATTTATTACATCTTTAGGGTTCATTCATTTCATAAAGCATCATAAATACATTTATACATCATTACATTACATCCATACATGATAAAATATAAGCATTAACACATGACATCACTTCATCTCATCCCTGTATCACAAATTTGTCAGTATCATATATATATATCCATCCCATCCTGCATGTCAGTCATAAGCATCATATACTGTAAATATAACATCATAAGTGCATCCATACATCATGCATAAACATCACATCAAATAAGCATATACCACCACAAAGGTCCATAAATCAGAGTCCCATAGTCCAAAAATAGTCCATGTATACATATCAAAAAGTGTCATATCATACATCATGTGTCAAAACTGTGTATCCAAAAAATTTGAGAAGTGTCATGGCAGTGGTCGTGATGGTCCTGCTCCCCTACTGGGACATGGCGGTAACCCCACTGATCCCTGTGATGCTCAGATGATGCTCTCTGACTGTTCCCTCTCAGAATATGCATGCTCTCTTGCCTCCTCTGGCACTGCTCCATGGTACAACCCCATATAATACGCGACTTCTCAGCCTCTGCATCCTGCCTCTCTCTAAGATGCCATGGCATCGATCATCATCTGACCCAACCCTGTCGCACTACCCGCTAGCCGCGCTATATCGTGGTCTACCCTGTAATCCTTGACATGTCTCCATGCCAAATCCCACTCTATTGTCAGAGCTTCTATCTATGCTGACATAGCTGCCAGCTCCTCCTCTCGATCCCTAAACTCCTCTATGACAAGGAACTCCCAACTATTCTCCCAATTCTGTAAAATGTCTAGCGCCTACTGTGCACTGTCCCCCTGAGATGTCTCTGATGATAGCTCCCTCTAAACCTAGGTCACCTCTGTCTGCAAGTTGCTGGCTGTAGCCTATGCTGTGGCTAATAATCCCTGTAACTGCAGAATCTCAGTCTGTGCGCCCACCTCAGTCCCCTAAGATGTCGCCAATAGTCCCTGAACTCTCCCTAGCTCAGTCTGCAGGCTATCTCGCTTTGCTACGAGTGTGTCGTGTGTCTCTTGGGCTATGTATCCTACTGGTGGTCCCTATCCCTATGGAGGTGCCTATGGCGGTGGCCCTTATGGTGCTTGTGGTGGCCCTTGTGAATCCTACCCCTGTCCCTGTACATCAGGTATAATCGGTGGCTGCCCACCTGTTGGTATCTGCACCTGCCCCCTCTGCCATGATACTGCCACCCTAGGCCGGACTCTCCTCCCTCTGGCCCCTCCATCTCCTCCATCATCATCATTGTCATCCCCCTATCCCCCTCCATCTCCTCCAACCCTTGGCTGCTCATCATCTTGCACAACCCCCGGCACTGTCAGTCTCACAGGTCTGTGCACCGCCCACCACTATGCATATGTAAGAACTACCCCTGCATCCTATAATGAATCTCGAGCCTTGATCTAAGGGACCTTGATCATACCCATGAATGATGCTCAAGCTATCCAAGGATCTGCGCCCATCCCCCATACACTCCCTACCTTGCGAGTAACCAATGGATGAGGGAACTTGTCCGGTACTGCCTCCTGTATCTGACCCATTTTCCTCCATACCCTAGATGGCATGTATCGTGATATCATGTATGCTATCCTCCCAAACAACTAGCAGTCAGTCTGCATGAACCTCATATATTATGAATCATAAAATCCATCCTCTGCATATCCGTCCTGCTATGGGGTCTCATGACCCCATGCCTCGCATCCTGCATAGGGTGCCCATACTATGGCCCCCATCTCATCAAATCTCATGTGCCAGTTTCCCACTGAATATGTGGCCTCGTAACTAATCAACGACTTGTACCTACACATAAAGGGCTCATATGTCGCCCGAGTCTCCTGATGTCTGATCGGTCATGTGACCGCTATATGCTCCCACACCTATACCAATAAGAGCGTACATCTAGGACCTAGTTCCCTACCCCTATGGTAGGCACACATATACAAATCATAGTATAACTGACCAAGGATGACGTATCCCTAGCAGTACCGGTTGCTGTCCTTGACCATGTTGCTCAGCACTCGTGCCCAGCTTATAGGGAACCTCTTGCCTGCATGATCAAGCATGAGACATCCCCTATCAATCTTGCCAGATAGAGCGATAGTCACCATGGCCGTGGCTCCATGGTCATCACTCCTATCCATGACATCCACTATCATGTAATCAATAGATCTATAAACCTCTGTCTTAGCGCCATCTCCATATAGGCCTCTGATCCCTCCACATAGTACTCTGGTATAAGCCCCCAAATGGGCACTCTATAGATACTCCATACATCATGGAGGATGATAGTCACTTCCCCTGTAGGGAAGTGGAAGCTTGAGGTGGTACTATGCCACCTCTCTATTAACATAGACATGAGCACATTATGCGCTCAAAGATGCAGCCAATGCCGTATGTGCTCTAATCCACACAGTGTCACCACTCCCCACTCTACCGCCATCAGGTGTTGCTCCATCTCCATGGTCACTAGGTAGCACTCCCTAGCTCGAAATGTAATAGTCTCCTCCTGCAGTCAACAAGCACATGTCAGCAATCAGATAGCATGCTGGGGCATCAAAAAATATCCTAGGCCTGTCCAGGGCATCAAAAAATTCTCCTAGACCCTTGTCTTTTCTCTTCATCCTCCCTTTTCATCTATTTTTGGGTCAATCCATGCAGACGGTGGTTGACCCTCGTAGACAATGAACTTTCATAGTCGCCAGTCTGTAGATCCAACGAATCTTTATAGATGTCAGTCTGCGGAGATGGTAGTTTAGGCTGCTGCCTCCCTTGCCACGTAGACGGTGGTGTTATACATTGTTGTCTCTGCTACACATTTTGTCCTCCCCTGCCCTTGCAGACGGAGATCGGTCGAATCTCCATCTGTGCAGATGACTATCGCCTATCGGTTGTCTGCGAGGATGGCAGTCTATCGATTGCCGTCTCTGCAGATGGCAGACAGGTGATCATTGTTTGCACTGTACATCCATTTAGGGGCATTTATTACACCTAACTACCCTCACAAAATATTAAATGCATAAACAACAGAGTTGGTGCTTGACTGCTCACCGGTGGTCCCGCATCTGTAGGCCTCTGGTGTACCCAAACGTGCTCCCCAAGCTGTGCTCACTCTCATTGCGCTGCCATTTCTCTTTTCTACTTCTCTCTTTTTGCTCTTTGTGAGTGAAAGTGACTTGTCCATGGCCCCGGTAGACTATTTATAGCCCCTTGGGACCCATTTCTTCCGTCGGTCTCCTCTTTTCCCATTCTGGTCCTTGTTTCTCCTCCATTTTTCCTGGACATGCCATGCAATTGGTCTACTTTCCCTATTTTCTTGCCTTTTCGAGAAAATTTTATTAAAAAATTTTATTTTTTATTATTATTTTCTCGAGGGGACACCCTTCTCTGCTCTCACTACCGTAGGTTTTCTGACCTCTCTGGGACATCTTATTTTCTTTTCTTTGACACAACGTCACGTTTGATGATGAATCAAAGAGGGGCAAAATGTAGACGTCCAAAATCGTCCTTATATTAATTTAATTAATATTCCCATAACATTATAGTTAATTTTAATTAATTATATTTGTTATGTTCTTCTATCTATTTGTTATGTTATAGAACTAAAAGATTGCTCCACCAATGATTTGAAATTGAATGAAGAGAACAACTCTATAAAAGATTAGATAGAAGAATTAAATGATTAGTTAACTGATAGCTTAACAACTATTGAAGAGAAGAACAAAGAAAACAAAAAGTTGGATGATGAACTCATGCAAGCCAATATGAAAATCTTGGAATTGGAAAATATCAAGAACAAAATTGAATCTGAATTATTAGGAGCAAAAGACAAGATTGATAAACTACACAGAAGCTCTGATCTAATTCAATCACAAATCTATGCACAAAAGCTAAAAGGTGACACCACTGGTATGGGATATAGTTTAGCTCAAATTGAGATAAACTCATCACAAGAAATAAAGAAAGCTCTAACAGAATCTTCAAAAGAAAAGAAAACTGAAAAACATGAAGAGACTAAAGTAGAAGATAAGCACAAGGTAGTCAACTATACTTGCTATGCCTATAACAAGCATGGACACTTGGAAAAATATTGTAAGAATGTAAGACCCTTCAATGGTTATTGTTACTCCTACAATAAGTTTGGTCATAGAGCTATTCATTGTAGAACAAATCAAAGAAATCAGCCACAACTAAACCAAAGAAATCAAACTCAATTCAATCAGAGAAATCAACCTCAAAGAAACTTGCAAAACATTACATGTCAGATATGTAACTACAATGGACACATAGCTAAGAAATGCAGCATGATGAATAACAACACCAAACCTCCTATCATCTATCACTCATGTGGAAAAGCTGGACATATCTCAAGGTTTTGTAGATCAAGAACAAAAGGACAAGAAAATCTCAAGAAGTCTTTGTTTGAAGAATTAGGAGAAGTCAAGTTTGTGGAAGCCAAAGCTAACTGAGATAAAATATGGGTTGAAGTAAAGAAGGACATTGAAGAGAAAAAGGTAACAAATGCATCCTTAGTGGACACACCTTCTACTTCTAAATAGTTGACCCTCATGGTCTTAGGGGGAGCTATTCTAGCTCTGAACCCCTGTGTGGCTGGTATACTCACCTCTGAGTATGTGCCTATGGATTCATGCATGAAAACAAGAATTGAGGTTGTATGCATTCATGCATAGCCTT
Organism: Thuja plicata; assembly: GCA_018584345.1. NCBI lineage: Eukaryota > Viridiplantae > Streptophyta > Pinopsida > Cupressales > Cupressaceae > Thuja > Thuja plicata. Next base: position 625,120 of record MU223780.1, on the reverse strand, counting down.
TACTTCATTCAGAACAAAGTTTGAAATTCTCTATGTAAACCACTTTGTGGCAACGAGAATTAAATGCAATTGATCTTTATATAACTTGGCAAAAGATCTTAAAACCTCACTTTGCATTTGAGATTGAAGCATTCAGAAAGAAGATAGGCATCGAGCATCAAAGCACTACAACTTGGAAGTTTAGTTAGTTTGTGAACAGATTACATTTGGAACAGAACCCTAGTAGTCACGTCATTTCAGAATCATCATGAAACCCTACTTAACCTAGTTACAAGTAAGTATGGCCACTCCTATTGTATTCAACATTGCTGAGAGGAAGAGATTTTCTTTAAGAAGCATCCATTCAAGTCCATACTAGATGATGTCAAAGGAGCATTCTCTAGGACTCTGCTTGGAGTCGTACATGTAGAAGACATATGCACACATGTTTACTACAAAAAGGAAATAGTTGTAGACAATAGCATTGCATCTCTCATGGGTCCTATGATGAAACTAGATTATACATTCAAAGATGAATACGTGCATCTCATTGATAACCCTATCTTTGACTATTACAGTGCGCATGATTTTTATGAGCCAAAATGGGTGAAGATATTACTGAGAAGGATACATGATGATCTATACTGGATAGGTGAGGTTCCTATCCGCATCACTGCTAATCTAATTCATGAAATGACTGGACTACCCAAGACTAGACCAGTTCTTCCAACTGGTAAAAATGTTAAGAACAAATTTGAGCAAGCATGCTTATCCAGGACTGATAGGTGCAGTATGACAGTTGATCCCATCAAGGAAGATGACATTAAGCTAGTTACCATGATACTAGGTTATAAATTGCAGCACACAAGAAGACTAAACAGTGTATTTGTAGCTACTGTCTTAGCAGCAATAAAAATTGTGAAAGACAATACTTAGTACAACCTATGTGAGATATTGTGCGCTCAATTGATTGACAACATCCAAGCTATCAAGCATGACAAGAGAAAGATATTCAGGTTTGGTTCACTGATCATATATCTCTACTTCCACATAGTAGGAAAGGTTGCAAATCTCTACCTAGACAGAAGCAAACCCACTATGTCACAGATTTCACTAAAAACCACATCAGAGAGTAGTGTTAAGGATTCTATGGACATGGAAATCAAGACATTCAGAATCAAGATGCAGAAGAGGTTCAGGATACCTAAGAAAATAGTTGAGAAGTACAAAGACACCATATGCTTCATGGTGGAGACTGATTGTACTTGCATGGAGCCAGTTGAGCCTAGGATGAAATGGATTCACCCTCTTGGATATGAAGTCAAAGAACATGTTTTGGAAGGTTTTGCTCAAGTCCTCTTATCTGCACCTAAGGATCCCAATGAACCTAGATGGGGCACTTACAGAGAAAAGACAAATCAAGTTGATTCTGTCCTATACAGTGCTGAGAACAAAAGAAAGGCATCTAGGATTACCTCAAATATCCTAAAAGTTCATGGTGTTACACAAGAAGATCTTGACAAAGCTAGAGAAGCTAAGATAGCCAAGGAACTTGAGAAGACTCTCACAGAAGGAAAAATAGAAAAGACTGATGATATTCCCAAGAAGAAGAAGAAGAAATCAAATGAAGATATATCTGCGCCATCAACCACCATTGATCTGGATGCATCTCCATCATTAGTACCTAGCAAGAAGTCTAGAGGAAGGAAGAAAGCGCCCACTAGTCATCCATCCTCAAGAACTACAAGGAGCAAGGTAAAGAGCACTCAAGCTCCTCCTGAGGTAGGTTTCAGACCTAGTCTTAATGTCTTAAGGAATAGAATTTTCAATGAAGGAAGACTAGAGTCTCTCAAAAATATATATGACAAATATCAAGAGATAGACAAATCAGAGATTCATTCTATGATCATCTCTCATATGATTAAGTTCAAAAGGACTGTATTGGAACTTAAGACTATCATACCAAACAAGGTATGGAATATACTTGATATGTTGAAGAGGCAAGCAATTGAAGAGGATATGAGGATAAGAGAAGAAACATTGGATAGTATTCTCTCGGTGTGCTCACATGATGAGAAAGTAATTTTTTTAGATTTAGTAAAGTTACACCTAAGAACCAAAAAAAGAATTCTGCATATCATGAACAAGGAGTATGATCTGGTCGGTGAAGAGATTCACAAGGCATTTGAGTGGGTATTTCTGGATAGACATATGTATCCATCAACAGTGCCTATAGTTAAGGAAACTCCAGTTCCTCCTAAACAGGTTGCAGAACTAGTAATTCAAAATGCACCTAAGACAGGTCCATAGGTTTTAGCACCCTCAATATCAATAGCCTCTGATATAGAAAAAGATTCAGGGGATACTATAGTGATTTATGATATGGATAAAGTTTAAAAAGCATTTGTGAACTTGGAAGAGACAGAGAAGGCATGTACTAATGATACATCTTTGAAACAAGATAAATTCCCCTCTACAGATTTAATAGATTTGAACAAAGAGGAAGATAATCAAAACAATGAGATACCAGTCATGGAGATCTCAGTTAAAAGTGAGTGCATGGAAACCAGTCAGAATACCATATTCACACCATCCATTCAAACATCTACTTCATTGTTGTCAAGTTTAACTCCTGACTCAGCTAGTTTGGATGCTTGGGGAGAAGAAGACATGATTAAGATCAGTTTCCTAGCCATGGAAAAGGCCAAAGAGAAACAGGTTATGAGGAATCCTCTATTCCTAGAATCAGTAAACATTCTGAATGACCTTGTACCTGTGGACAAGAAAGTAGCAAAAATCCAGTCAATTGATGATGTATATATTATACAAACAAGCTTCAAAGCACATTTTACAAGCTTAGTAGACTCAGCTACTAGAATTGCAGAAGATGAGTACAAAAAGGAAAGGTTGAATGAACTAGTAAAGAACTTTTCCTTAGACTTAAAATCATTGAAGATTGGTAAGTCTATGTTGAAAGAGTTGGTAGCTAAAGGCAGAAATGTAATAGCCAACTGCATGATTAGGGTAAAATTCACCTCTGAACACATCAAGAAGATAGAGAAGGTAGACATTTTGGTTGACAGTGTTAGGAAATCTGTCAAGAAATCCATGCAAGACATGAACATTTGCAACAGTATCTATCGAGGTCAGCTTGACAAGATAGAAAAAGCCAAAATGGAGATCAATAAGATAAGAACCCGACAGACTCAGTTGAGAAATGCACTTGCACCCTCCTTAGCAGTTCTAGATGAGAACATCAAACAAATTGATGCCACTATTGTCACATATGATCAAGGTCCCTGCATGGACCTGATAAAAATAGAGAAGCTCACTTATTCTCTATGCACCAATCTCCAGACAGTTGATGCAATGAAGGCATTCTGGCAGCAGTAGATAAAGAATCTTCAAGTTGTATATCCAAATGTATATATGGAGTAAGTATATATTAAAATTTTGACACCTTTGTCATTAATTTCAAAGGGGGAGTAATATACAAGGAATATGTGTAGTATATATTATAAAGTATAATGATACAATTTTTGGGTGTTAGTCAATTTTGAGTAACTTGGCCACATTCCTTTGTTGCAATTAATGACAAAGGGGGAGATTGTTGGAAAGTTGACTCCTAGGGATTATATGGCTTATTTTGTGTTGTCATTATGGAAACAAATTCATATGAAGTTTTTGATAGTTAACTATGAAGTGAAAATTGACTAAGTGCTGAAGATAGAATAGAACAGTGACTTGCAGTCGATCAGGGCATCAACACACGTGCGTACGATCACCTAAGGATATGTGCATTTAGACTTAAGCTCTATGTTATGTTATTATGATTACCCTATACATGCATTGTATGAAATGGCAGTACAAACAAGTTACAGAAAGAACAAGTTCACTAGCTGTCTAGAATATAGAGTATGAAGCCGACTTCATTATTTTGATTAGCGTGTAATCTTTTGTTATGTAAAGGCTAAGTGCCTATTGTAATAAGTTTGTAAGCATGTATTAAACATTTTTGTAAACACACTTAAGCCAGTTTGTTTGGAAGTGTTGTGTATTATGTTTTTGGGCCACTAAGGTCGTGTTTATAGACACGTCTATTCAGACATAAAGATATATATGTAATGCAAAGATACATTTGAAGTGTCATGGAAATAGTCAGAGAATATATATAGCAGAGAGGTATGAAGATATCAGTATGAGATAGATCCCTTAAAGAAGTTAAGAGAATAAGTAGATAACTGGAACTGATCAGACATCTATGTCACACACATCAGTTCATCTTTGGATATAGTGTATATCTATTCTTAGGAGGTTGTAGCCTTCTTTCTCTTTGAGAAGTGAGCTCTAGGACAGTGAGTCCTCACCCCTAATAGGGTTAATTGTAAAAGAATCCTAACAGGGTCAAACCCTTAACAAGGTCATTGTACTCATATTGTAAAGACTGATTCTAACAGGGAAAAGGAACTTTAACAGGTTCATTATACTAGTACAATATTTGTGGGTACTAATTCCCACCGGGGTTTTCCTCTAATCAAGGTTTCCTCGTAATCATATCAAGTGTTATGTGATCTTGTGTTATGCTTCATTGGATGCATATTTGATTTATGTTTAAGTTGCTGAATTTGAATAAATAGATAAACACTGATTCAGCCCCCCTCTCAGTGTTTCCAACACAAAGCACTCCGAGAGGAGCACTAGGAAAGATATTTACAAGCAAGGATTTTACATATATTACAACTTTGGGCTAAAATACCACCCACCTCACTCAAAATAGTGCTTAAGAAACTTCCCATTGATAGGAAATGGGATGGCTTCTCCGATCATGGTACTAAGGCAATTAGTATTTTCCTTGTAGATCTCAGATATCATATATGGTCTGAGCCAGAGCCGTTGAAACTTGGTGTGCTTTCCCTTCTTTTCCCAGGCCTTGTCCCACAAGAGGACCAGGTCTGAAATATGAAAGGCCTTATACTGCGCTCTTCGGTCAAACCATCATTTAACTATTTCTTGGTGATGCACAAAGTGTTCAAGGGCTGTGTCTCCTTGTTCCTCCATTCTCACCAGGATCAAGAGCTGACCCTCAACGATGTTATCCCGGTTGTTGAATTCCTGCATAAACTGTAAGACAAAGATTTGTAAGTTAATAGGGAATAATAGATTCTGACTGTAAACTAGATGAAATGGGGAAGTCCCCAGGGCTACCTTTATTCTGATGCAATCTGCCTAGAGGGTGAACCTAATCTTTTGGTGCTAGTCCTGGAGGTTTTGATCTAAAACATGTTTGATCACCTCCAATAGATTTTTGTTAGTAGATTCAGCCATACGATTACCCTGGGGGTAGTAGTTTCTGGAGAAATTTAGGGTGATCTTCCTTTCATAGGTCCACTCAAGTAATTGCACCGAAGAAAACATCGGACCATTGTCACACACTATAGCGAATGATATTCTGAAATGGGTGACTATGTTTTCTTCCAGGAATTTGATAACTACATTTTCCATGTTGTTTTTGCAAGGAATCTCTTTAGACCACCGAGTGCAATAATCAGTTGTGGTTAGAATGTACCAGTGGTTGGTAGATGAGTTGGGGTTTATTTCCCCAATAAAATCAAGTGCCCATTGGGTGAAAGGTCTAACTTCAAAGACCGACTGCAAAGGCATAGCTGAGTTCTACTCATGATGTGCTGCTATTTGACAAGTGTGGCATCTCCTAACATGAGTGTAGGCATCCTTAAAGATGTAGGGCCAATAGTATGTGGCCCAAAGAATCTGGTGGGTAGTGGAATTAGCTAAGCCATGCCCTATTCTGAACTACCCATGAAATTCTTCAATCATTTTAGCAGCCTGAACCCTGTCAACACACCGGAGGTAGATTCCCTCATAGTTCCTGCAGAAGAGCATTCTGTTCTTGATCATAAAATGTGTTCTCTTCAGCCACAGGGTGTGATGTTTACTTGGGGGAAGCCCCTTCGAGCATCTTTTGTTAGTCAATAGGTACACCAAGTTGGTATACCATGGGTCTTGTGTAACAGACTCCACTGTGTAAGTTTGGCATTCAATGTTTGGAGTTCCTTCTGCCATTTCTCTACATAGTCCCTGGCCTCGGACTATCTTCACGGGTTGTATTTCCAAATCATATTCTTGGAGGATGGCCATCCATTTCCCCTATCATTCACCCAGGTCACTCTACATCAACTGAGATTTCACAGCCTGGTCCGGGATGATAGCGTGCACTTTGCTTTGAAGAATATAATGCCAGAATTTATTCATGACGTGGACTAGAGAAAAGGCCTACTTTTTCCAAAGATGAACACCAGAATTTAGCGTTCTTGAAAGGGGAGCTCATAAAATCTATTATTTGATCTTCCCCTTCGACCTTCTGGGTCAAGACTACTGTAATAGAATGCGAAAAAGCAAAGGAGTATATGTGGAATGGGAGGGAATAGTCTAGACATGCCAGGACTGGTGCCTCCACAATTTTTTATTTAATCTAGAAGAATGCACACTTTTCTTAAAGACTCCACTCAATCTTTGTGTCTTTCTTCATCATGTCATTAATTGGCTTGAAGATCTCGAAAAATCTACTGATGAACCGCCAGAAAAAGTTTATCTTTCTAAAGAAAGATCTCATCTCTTTCTTGCTGCCGAGCATCTGTAGTTTCAACTATGCTTCAAATCTCTTAGGGTCAATGGATATACCCTTCTCAAAGATGATATGCCTGAGAAACTTCCCCTCAGTGACCCCGAATATACATTTCTTAGGGTTGAGGGAAATTCCATACTAGCGACATCTCTCACAAACTTGGGCAAGGTGGGTAGAGTGATTAGCCCTATCCTAGGAAAAGATGGTCAAATCATCCATGTAGATGATTATGCATCTGTTAACCAGGCCTTCGAATGCAATTTACATAGCCTTCTAAAATGTGGCCCCTACATTGATAAGGCAAAAGGGCATCCTCCAGTATGCAAATGTTCCCCACTTGGTGGTGAACGCTATTTTGTCTCTATCTTCGTACTTAACCATGACCTGGTTATACTCAGAGTATCTGTCTAGGAAAGACATCATTTGAGATCCATTCATGATTTGCAATACCTCATCCAACGAGGGGACAGGGTGATTATCCTTCTTAGCTTCCTTGTTCAAATAACAAAAATCCATGCAAAGCCAAATCACACCGCTTTTCTTTTGTACAGGGATGAGATTGGCAACCCAAGTTGTGTGCCAGATAGAAAAAATCATCTGGGCTGACAATAGTTTTTGAACCTCCTGATGAATTAGAGGTTCTATCAGTGGGTTTACCGGTCTTTTCTTTTGTCAGAAGGGCTTAGCATTTGGTTCAGTGGGATGGTATGGGTCATGATGGATGTGTCATAGGTATTTAGATCCTCATACCCCCATGTAATTATGTCAATATATTCTCAGAGAACCACGAGAATCTTATCCTTCTCCTCTGGGGAGTAGGAGGTGTCAATGTGTACAAGTTTTTCTTCACCAGGCTTGCCGATGTTGATCTTTTCAAATTTCCCTCCCTCTGGGGAGGATGGTATCTTTTCCTGGCCCTAGGGGTCTGAGTCAAAGATACGTTCTAGCACTACCATCCCCTTAGGAATGGTGTTGGTTGGTGAATCTATGATCCCATCATCTTCTTCACCCTACCTGGTTTTGTCATGATCTCTTTCTTCCACTATCTAATCCTCGAAGATGCCAACATTGGCCATGAAGGCCAGAATATGCTAATCATCCTCAAAGACCTGAAAGTGGGTGATATTGTTTGGGATGGATAGGGTGGGGATCATCTCAACGGAGAAATTTTGGAGCCGTGAGCTAGCCATTGGCTCAAGGGTGCTGGTAGATATGACAAGGGCATCAAGAACATAATTTATTTTTCAGGGGATAAGTTTGATGCCGAAGGCATAAAAATCTTCAATGAGGCTCCATGCTCAGTTGCGGTATGTGGCCAACCTTTTTTCATGATAAGTATATTGGCTCCGGATTTTCTTGACGATAAACTCTGAATCACCCATTGCCCAGAGGCAGATGATCCCTTTTCTTAGTGCGAATATGATTCCAAGGACCAAGGCCTCATACTTTGTGACATTATTTGTGCAGTTGAACTACAGTCTGTAAGACATGAGGAAGGATTTCCCCCGTGGGTTGATCAACTCCACTCCAGCCCCACAAGCTTGTTTACACCGGGACCCTTCAAACTTTAGGGTCCATAAGTCATTGTTCATTTTTTAGGGCTGGGAAGGAAAACTGGCATTTAGATTGATTTTGGGAAGGTTGGGAGGAGTCTCCTCCAGCTCTGATGGTGCATGGGTGAGGTTTTCCTCCAGGGAAATCTATGGTTGGGATTCTAGAATAGGCGGCACCTTAGGTGTACTGCCAGAATGATTGTTGGGTCTAGGTGAATCTACCTTGTGTTCTTTTCCCAGAGGGCATTGATATGGTGGGTAGCAGTAGCGATTCAAGGCTCACACTCTAGTTCAGAATGTTTTTTATAATGCACCCGGCACCAAGTGCCAGACAAGAGTGTGGTAGAAGTCACTGTGATACCCTGTGAGTTAACCTCACCCCTTAGTTTTTTTTCCAGGTCCTCAACTCTCTAAAAAACTATCAGATCCTCCCAGGGAGTGAAATCAAATGTGAGGATCTCTAGGGGTCGGTACACCTTGGGGTAAGTCTCAGAGAAAAGGAATTCATTTACCTTCCCGACTTCAGTGAGGGCCTGCTTCATCCTAGGTTCACTCTCTACTCAAAGTTGGTTAGACTTCCCCTCTCAGGGGAGCCATAAGTGGGAAAAGTCCATAGAGAAATACCTGTTAAGGGCCTTAGACCAATTCCAAGTTAACAATATCCTATAGGTTTTAGGGATGTCCACCACTTGGATGTATATTATGCTTGATATCTAGGGGTCTTGGATGAGCTAAATTCAGACGTTCCTTAGCTCACCTACCATTTTTATAGTAGTTTTTTCTAGTTGGACTACTGCGCCTTTGGATGGAGTGGGAAAGAGTCCAAGCTTTTGGCATATAGATAAAGGCATGACATTTCCTGAAGCTCCAGAATCTATCGAGTAGTTGTATAGGTTCTTCCCTTGTATGTTCAAACCTAGTAAGAAGGGAGGATCCTCTGTGTTTCCCCAGAAGACATTCATGTTGGTATCATCAAAAGTGTTAGTCTTGGGTGGGTGACTGACAACTTCTAGGTTTCCCAAGAGCTTCATAATAGACTTCTTTTGATCAGGACAGTTCAGCAAAACCTCCATAAGAGTCATGGAGGTGGTGATTCTTTCCAACACCTTAGTGATTTCAAACCTCCCCCTGGGAAGAGTTGGCTTCCCACAGCCGGATCCTTAACATGGTTAGAGCCAGGCCCTTTTGGAGGGAATCAGTGATCAATTGTATTATCTCAGGGAGGGGTATCTTTGGGAGGTGTTGGCGTATAAGCTGGTCCTTTACTAGCCTGACTCTGAGTGTTATAAGGCATTGGCCTCAAAGGTTGGGATAGATTCGTCAAAGAACCCCTGTAATTTGGGTTCTTGTTCATCTTCTTTGTCTTCTCCAAAGAAGATGGTCTCATAGGTGAAGGCACTGTGAGTAGGCTCTTGTGTGGATGTTTCTGGTGGGAGGATCACCAGGTTGATGTCTATCCAACTGGGAGATCATAATGACCTTCTCTAGCGTGGCACAGTTCACCTCAGAATGAGAGCCAGTGTCATGCAATCTACACCAGTTTGGAAATCAGCATGAAATGAGTAGGTCCAGCACCACCCTGAGTGGTGTTTTGGTTTGGAGGAGGACCTCAAGTGTTTGCATTGTTGTTCCATTGTTGTTAATTGGGCCAAGGCCTATTGTTATAGTTTCTTCCTCCATGATTAGTATTTCATTGTCTGGAGAAGATATTACCTCTTTGGGAATTAGGGTTGTGGGGCATAGAGGGCCCCACCTTTAGTTGTCCCATGTCCATAGTCAGGGAGGACACCAATTGCTAGAATCATTCAACCTCAGCAGACAGCTGGGTGTTTGCGTCATAGTGTGACTGTTGTTGGGGTGGGTTCCCAGGGAAAGCGGCAGCAGCTACCAGAGTCAAGGATTGCAATCCTCTAGCCATGGGTGACTGGAAGAAAGGTACTCTAGGGGTTGTGTTAGTGGTTGTTGCATTTTCTATGGCTGGTTCTAATGAATGAATTCCAGACCCGGTATTATATGGGTTTGTGATGGATATACATATTGGGCCTGTTGGTCTATCAACAGTGATGGGTTCATGGCCATCACTGGGGCACCCATTTCCTAATTGGGGTTGTATCCCCTAGCGTAAGAAGTTCCACTGGGTATCATGTTGAATGGTGTGCTCATCCCAATCCCACCGAGAGCTTTTCTCAAACCACAGGACAACTCTAGGGCCAGGTTGTAAACCTTTGCCAGAGTATCTTGGTCATTTGCGGCGGTGGTTCTCCAAAGGAGAGTGGAAACCAATGGGTCCATGGTGTTAAGATATGTCTGGATGGTTATGTCCATGGATGGGATGAAGGGGCCCATGCACTGCTTCAAGGCTTGTTAGAACCGATGGTTAAATGTTGCAAGAGGTTCATTTGATTCCTTCCTGATGGAGATAAACTAGATGTGAGACCACTCCGGGTCCACGTGAATGCAGAAGGCTGCCAGGAAGGCATCTTCTATATCTTTCCAACTATTGATGGAGTTGGAAGGCAAGTTAAGGTAATAGTTTAACTTGTTCTATCCTAAGGATAGAGGAAACATCTGGGTTATGACATCTTGATGTTGGATCTGGTGTTGGTTCATGGCATCTTTGTATGCCTGCAGATGCTCTTCTGTGGTTCGTGAGCCTAAATGCTCATATTGGGGGAAGGTCTTCTCTGGATGCAAAGGAAGATCATTGGTAGCACTAGGAAACTGCCCTGTCAGGGACCCAGTATTTTTGAAGTAATTAGCCATCGGGGGTGTTTGATTTTGGCTAGATTGAGAGCTGGTCCCAAGGATTGTCTGAGGAAGTTGGGTATTCTTCTATGTAGCGAATCCCCAGACAAGGTTGGCAGGTTGTTTTGTCTTTGGGGTTTGCTTCTTTTAAGCAGGAGGCTCGAGTTCAATAAAATTTCTATGGTTTGGGTCTAATCAAAGGATTCTTTCAAAACGAGCGGGCGAAAAAGACCAAATCCCACTAAAAGCTTGATTATTAAAACTATGGCTTGGGGAACCCTCGGGAAGTGTAAAGTTAAAATATTATGAAGGGGACGAGCTCATGCCCTCCTTCTAGTGCTAATTTCTATTGAGGGGACTTTGTGACCGGTCTCATTAACAAATGTAAGTTGTCACTAGGTACCAGGGTACCGACCAACTTTTCCTGTAAAGGTTGTCTAGGGAATAAATTATCCAAGCCTTCAAGCACCTGAGTGTCGGGTCTCGACAGTGCTAGAGCTAAGTTGGGTGTGTGACTATTTTTTTTGGGGGGATAGCTGGTTTTGGCTTGTCTTCTCCAGGGATTTCAATAAGTTAGGGTTTCATGCAATCATTTGGATTATCAAACAAACTTCAAAAGATATGCCATGGTTAGAGTGTATTCATTCTACTTATAGTTATGCAAATACATTTATAACATCAATCATGCTCCAATGGACTATACTAAATACTAAACATATACAGAACCAATGATTCATACATGTTCAATAGCAAGGGAAAAGAGGTCGTTAATCTACTTAAACATTAGAGTAGAGGACATCACAAACATACAGCAAAAAAGTGTGTTAACTCTGAGATCAAGACACCAACAACATCATTATGAGATTCCTTCCTTCTTCATTAACAATTTTCTAGCATCACTGGTGTGTACATCAATGGCTCCAAGAGAGCATCTAACTACTAAGAACTACTGAGCATTGAGCTCTGCAACTATGAGATGAAAATGTTAAAAGCTAATAGTATGGACTACAAAATCATCAATTTTGCCGACCCTTGAAATGAGGTCAGACTTGTTATTTATACACATTGGTTGCCCTAAAACTAACCTAATCTAACTGTACACTCAACATTAAAATATAACATCCGGTGGTCAGTACTACCTACAGCACTTTACAATCACCTCAAAGAGAACCGAGGTCTGACATGTCAGAAGAAAAAGACAAGAAGAGAAGTATGGAAGAATCAACATCGAGAAGAGTGCCGGAGAAAGAAGAGAAGAAATCCAATCTTTCTAGAAATTGAGGCTACATGCCTCATCAATACAATATGCGGCTCACTATCTTTGATGTGCTAGGTAGTTAATGTTGGAGCGATGCCTTGGGAAGACCATATGTCAGAGCCATATTTCATATCTGACACACTCTATCATGATCACCTACTTTTTGACCTTGTTATTAACTGCTGGATAGTGATCAGTTGGCTCTGAGGAACCAGGGCATGGGTCACTGAAAAATACAAAAATGTTGGATCTGAGACTCTGAGATCTGGGAGCTTATGCTCAAAGAATAAAGAATGTTCAAAATGCACCTTACTAGTGATAATCCCCAGAATCTAGAGAAATTTATTGTCCTTTATTGTTCTTGAATGCCTCCAAAAATTGGCTGATACCATCTTCATCTATGTCCTTAATACTATTCCACCGATCATGAATGGCTTCAAACTTCTCCTGCCCTATTCTAGAATTATTCTACTAATTTTATGGAGTCATGATCCCAGAGCATCATCTTAGATATCCTTGATAGATTTCCTCTGTCAAAGTCCCTAGCAAACTGATATAGGGACTCCATTCGCTCATCATATTTACTGAGGATGTAGTCCTCTGAGGTGCATGTTCCAGTGGTGAAGGGGTCGACTTGTGACACCCTTACAATAAATTCTTTGAATAGGTCCAATGGATACCATACCACCATGATTTTATCCCTTAGGGTCATGACCAGTTTCTTGCACACCTCAATTTTGAGGCCAAGTCTGGAGTACTGGGCCCAGAGGCATTTGAACGATTCCTCTCCCAAAATTCCCATCTCTGTGATGACCTCTTCTCCAGAGTTGATGACTTAATCTAACCCAGTCTTCCATTCTTCATATTTCTCCAAGTTTCCTTCCCATATAACAATGGCATTGGTTACTTGGCCAAAGCATTTTTTGGCCAAGTAAAGGTCCAGGAGTGATACACCTAAAAATTGCCTTGTGACCCCTATTTGCTCAGAAATCCACCTATCAATAGCCTATGCCTTCTTCTTCATGGACCTAAGAGAATCCATGTCACCATACGGAAGCAGTAGTCTAGAGGTGGAAGCTTCTGGATGGATCTCTACCAAGGGCATCATAAGGTCTGCTAGAAGTCCGAGGAGATTTTCATTCTTTTCCCTTTTCCTCCTTCAAATTTTGTGACTATTTGTCATAGCGGGCCTCTACCACCCGGGTCACCTCTTGTAGCAGGTTCAACTCTCCCTCCTTATCTCTCCTCCCCAGGGTTACCTCCATGATTGTGTAATCTTTGGCCCTTATCATCACCGCATCTATATCTAGGGGAGGTGTTGCAATTATTGCAACTATGCTTCCTCCCAGACCAGTTCAGAGGGTTGGACCGTCCGGGCCTTTTTAGGCTTCTTAGCCTCTGCATTTTGGGTCATCATCTTGGCCAAGGAGAGTGGAACACCTATTGTTACCGCCGGGGCCTTTCTCTTTCTAGATTACACAAGACATGGTGGTGGCTGGGATGGTTTTGCTGCTAAAGCCTGAGCATTGGGATCCCTTTCAGAATCCAATGATGCATTCCCGGTATCTGCAATTTAATCAGGCTCTTTCTCCTTTTCCTCTTCCTTATCTGTGATGTTCGAGACCTTATCTCTGCCAGCATCAACATTACTTGTATTTTTGGGGATTTCCATGTCCTCCTCAGCATCGGGTGAATCAATATTCATGTCTTTAGGGCCTTTTCCCTCATCTTGTTATTGCTATTGTTCTTCTTTGACATCATTCGCCGAGATATCCTTCTCCGTTGGAGCATCCTTCGGAGGTGGCAGAGGTGTATGGCCAATGTTTAGCATTTGGGCTATTGAGATCACCTTGCCAAATGTACTCTAGGGCACTTGGTCACCCAGAGTAACCAAAGGCATCTGGTGGGGGTACGGTTGATCCCATTGGTCCGGTTTCCCCAGTTGTCAATTTCTCACCATTTACTTGCCTTGGTTCTGTCTCAGTCTCCTAGACCGGGGTTTCCTCTTTCTCAGGTTCCTCTTGTGCCTCTTCTCGGGCTTCCTGCTCTACGATAGCTTCTTTCTCCAGGATCTCTTCCTCAATGGGGGTCTTTTCCTTCTCTTTGGTGGAAATTTCTTCCACCACTTGGTCTATTTCCCCATGTAGGTTCATAAGATCATCCATCTCGAAGATGTCATCAAATTTGTCGTGCGGGGGAGGGACCTCTGAAATATCATCCAGTTTAGGGGAGTCTGAACTGACTTCCACTAGGGGAACATTGGGCATGCTGGGGTCCATGTCCAAACTTGTGGTAGGGTTTACCTTCTGCTTCTTCTTTCTTTGTAATGGAGCCCCGACATTCATAATATTTGCAAACTCTGCCTCAACCAATGTATGCCTGCTCAATAATATTGCCAATGACGGGGATCCCGCCAGGTGGGTAGATGCCACTGGGGTTGTGAGGAGACCGCAGGAAAGATGGACAGATGCCTCGATGCCTCCATCTATTTGTGAATCTTTTCCATCATGGGGAGTAGACCTTAAGAATGTACTTGGGCTAGGACACTTTATCTCTCCTTCCCCTTACTTTTTCTCAATCCTGTGGCTCCAGAGGTTGAAGAAGACCTCTACACAATTAGGCCCTTATGGGTGCTCCTTGGACACACCTGCTCAAAGTACTTATGACTATTATCTATTATGGGGTGGCACACCTCTTCAATTGTTAAGTTCTCTAGGGTGCCCCAATCCACCAGAGGGAGATCCAATTTGTCGATCCCCTGCTCTTTATATGTTGGGTCCTCTAGAGGCCCATTGTCTATGAAATATTTTGGAAATCCCCAAAGGTTGAGGGCTTTCATTAAACCTTTTGACATGTGGGAGTGTTTCCGGCCCCGGAGATCAAAATTGTCCTAGAAATCTGCCCAAAAATCTTCAATATCATCTTTGTGTGGCGTGGATGCCTAGGGTAGTGGTTCCCTTATTTTTTTGACTGGGTCAAAATTGCTTCTAGTGTGGTGGAATTCTGCCAGTCCTAAACTCTTAAGTTCATTGTTGGCCTCCTTGGCCACCATGAGACTACATGAATGGTTCCCACAAACCATCAGGAATAGAATTGATATAACCTTTTTCAAGGCAAAGAATGCATGGAGCTCCAAGATTTTCCTGCAGAACTCCAAAAGAATGATCCTATCTCTGCAATATCTGGGGAGTAGGTAGGGTTTCCCAGAGAAGCCGGTCACCCAAATGTATGTATGCTACTAGAATTGAATGAAATAATTTCTATAAGTGCTTACCAGGTTCATCGCCTCCTGCAAAAACCGGTACCCGGTATCCCGAGTAAGTGTTAAAATGTTGTGATAAACTAACGCATTGTTTACCTGGCACAAATTAGGGAAGCTAAGTTCCCACTGAACTTGGGGATAGTATTCCCATGACACCAACTGGCCAGGCCCATTCTCAAGAATGCCCACTGTCTGCAAACCCTGAAAAGCAAGTCTCTGTTGGGCCAGTGCTCACAATACATAGGATGTCATGTAGAATTTGTAATTTTGGAGGACACTCTTTAGCAGTGCATCTACATGGTTGGTGATGATAGCCGCTCAGTTGAAGGTCTAACTATGGGTGGTGATGTAGTAGAGAAAGTAATACATCTATGTCGAAAAGTCCCAGGCATTGGGCTCTCCAAAGAGCCTGCACAGAAATATGATTCCCACCTGAATACATTCTTTAAAGTCTCCGCAGGGAATTTCCATCTTCATATTTTTATATTTTCTCCTTGGGGACTTCAACCAGTGTGTGTTGAGGGTCAAAGAACAACTCAAGGGCCAACCTGAAGGACAATCTACACAACTATTTACATGAAATTACAGAATGTGCAAGATATACAAGAACCTGCAAATTTACAACTACATAGAGGGCGAACAACCCTCTGGAAGAGCCATCCCACCAATGGGAGGTGATGACGGGAACAAAACTAGAAACAAACAAGCAAAAGAGAAGATGCGCCAAAAAAAAACTAGATACAATACAAACAAACAAAGAAAAAACTAGAAGAACGAAACCAGAGAGCACAAAGGAGAACTAGAGAGGCCTACCTAAAAATGTGGGGAATACGGAGGAACAAGCATGGGAGGTGCTCTGCAATTGATTCACCTTTGAATGACTACAAACCAATACTGTTAATTAATGCTAATCAACCGTTAAACACTGAGAAAAAAACACTGTTTAATTGCCTTAATCACCTTTGAATCACTCTAATTGCTCTGATTATTTTGATCGCGGTATATGCGAATGTGATAGATAAAACCCATTTATACCCTTAGGGTAAAAAATGTTGCATTCCTTCCGCAAACTCTAAAAAAGGAAAACCTCTGGATTCTGAGCCCAGGGATTCCATGCAGTTATACCCTCTAACAAAAAGAGGAAATAGTTACAAAGAATCCCAGAGTCTGGGATCCGGTCGACTCAAAAAGACAAACACACTCTAGGACCATGTCCCGGAGGAAAGAGAACCAAAAGAAAAAGAAAACAACCCTCGTGAAAGTAAAGCCCAGAGGGAAACAAAAAGAAACCAATGAAAAGAAAAAGAGAAAAGGGGAACCCATTGTTTTTCCTACAAAATGTAGGGATGGGTATGCAGGGCATAATAGGTCCCTTTGTGACCCTTGATAACACATTGGAACACTCAATTGTGTCCCAAGGATTCCTATGACCACTTGGGACACACTTGAGTGTTTCAATGTGTCAAAAGGGGTCATAGGGACTTCCTACGGGTCCTAACACATGATAAGGTGTACTAGGACCCCTAAGAAGTCCCCATTACCTCTTTTGACACATTAGAAAGCTCAAGTGTGTCCCAAGAGGTTGTAGGACCCTTTGGGATACACTTGATTGTTCTAATGTGTCAAAAGGCATCATAGGTACTTCCTAGGGGTCCTAATGCATGATAAAGTGTACTAGATTAGGGTAAATAGGGGCCTTGTCACTGCATTATGTGAGAGGTGGCACTCAGAGACATCTTCTTTTCACTTTCCAATGGGAGAGTGCAACATTACCTTAGAGGATGTATATAAGATTCTATAAATTCCTATTCGAGGGGAGAGGGTGGTGTATTCTGTCCAGACAGGGAGAACAACACTATGTGACTTATTTGATTACAATGTGGCAGACTTGTGGATTATACATTATGAGGATTATGACGACTAGGTTTTAATCTAATTTTTCTGGTGTTTTCTAGATTTTAGAAATGTAAATGATAATAAGGGAAACTAATTTTTTTGAATATTGAAGATTTTGGGATGAAAACTTAAGCAATCTATGTATGAAACTAGGACACGTACAATGAAAGAAATATAATCCTAAGAGAGACTCTAGAAAATTTGAATGCAACCTTCCTTGGAAAGACCTAAATGATTTTGGGGACTATCTTGACTTCAATTTTGGGATAAAAATGACAATTTTTAAAATGAGTCTACGAAAAAGATAATTTTGACAAAAATGGCGAGTGCTTATGACAAGGAAAATGGACAAGATGATAATTGATTTCAAGGAAGTCAAGATTGTTGGGAATAAAAGTCCACCAACACAACTGAGAGGGGGGGGGGGGTGAATTAGTTGTGAGATAGATTATTAAACATTAAACATTAAAGCTTATAAACTAAAACTTTAATCCAATTGATAACGTAGTAAATGCAACACCATAACACAATCCTTTATTTTTGAGGAAACACTATTAAAGGTAAAACCCCAGTGGGAATTAGCACCCACAAATAGTGTATTGAGAGTATAGTATTTCATCTAAAAGATTTATCCATGTTAGGAGCTTATTAATGCATTACAATACATATTCCCTATTAGAGGACATACCTTGTTAGGGGTCAAAAATAATAGCAGGTTCAATCACTAGGCACACTACCTAAAGAAGGTTAAATCCACCTTCAGGACTTACAATTCAAAATACAAGTATATATGAAATATACAATCAATGAACTATCTGATAGAAACTGTCTTTGCTTGATCAGCTCCATTGAAGTCTCTTAATCACAACCTCTACTTACATCGAACAGTCTTTGCACAAACAATCTTGCAGCTTCCACACTTTGTTGTTGCCTTACCCTCCATAAAAGAAAACAACTTTCTTTTATACAAAATTACAATAAGAAATTAGGTCGGCCAATTAAGACTTCCCCAATGCAAAAATAATTACATAACCCCTTGCTAAGATATACATGGTACCTATAACAAGTAAACATCAATTATAACTCATCAAATATAATCCAAGGTCCGTAATCCATGCTCGCAATCCATAATACACGCTCTATCTCAAAATTCAGCCCCAAATAGGTCTCCTCCAAAACACACACCTTAACTGACATCACCAAGAGTCATGCGACCCAAGAATCATAACACACATTCCTCAACATGTATTTTTATATTCCCAAGATTGCATAACATGAATCCTCATCACACACAAGTACATGAATCATAAAAAACATTGTCCAGTACCTAGTCTTCACAAAAACATTTGTAACTTTCTCCATATGAAATATTAAGCAATGTGACCTTAGACATAAGCTCACATAAAATCCTTGTACACATCATCATCTTTGCATATTTTGAATCAACTATACAGTACCCGTAAACTTCTGTTAGTCATCTAAGAAACAATAATAACCAGTCTATTCTGTCACAATTAGAAACATATGTTGACATCAGTGACAAAAGATGAATTCCAAAAATAAAATAAAAAACCAATTCCAACAATCTCCCTCTTTGGAATTTATGGAAACATATGGGGAAATCCATCAACCCAAAAGTACTCTCTCACAATACAATCTTCTCAATATCCTCAACACATCTCTCCCTAAAACAGTAGAGATTTTCACATTGAATCTCTCCCCCTTTGACAACAATGGCAAAGGGTGTTATTACTCAACTTATGGCCATCTTTCCTTTGCAAGTTGTATCTTTTTCAAATCTTCATGCCTACAACAACCAAATGCAAAATCACCCAAATGTGCTCTATATTGTTCCTGCGATCACTCCCCCTGAGGAGTAGATCCATACATCAAGTCTAGAAAAATGATATAGCTCTAAAAGCCACTAGACTAATGCATTCTTGCATCAATTTAGTTCTCTCAAGGAGGGGATCTCACCCCAAGCATATCTCTGAGGTACTCAAAGGCATCCTTTGGAAAAGGTTTTGTAAATATGTCTTCTATTTGTTCCTTTGTGCTGATATACTCCAATCTAATCTCCTTCTCTACAACCGTATCTCTCAAGAAATGATACTTATTGGAAATATGTTTAGTCTTAGTATGCATAACTAGATTTTTTGACATATTCATTGTGCTAGTGTTATCACAATGGATAACCACTGGCTCATCAAAATTTATCCCAATGTCCTTCAACATTGTTTTCATCCAAACAATCTGTGTGTAATTTATAGCAGCAACAACATACTCTAATTCAACAGTAGACTGAGCTATATAGTCCTACTTTTTACTTAACCAAGAAACCAATATTTTCCCAAGAAAGAATGCACCACCACTTGTACTCTTTTTTTCATAAATATTTTCTAACCAATCAACATCATTATAAGCATGCAAAACAAAATCATTAGATTTTTTATACCATAATCCATAATATAGTGTTCCTTTCAAATATCTAAATATTATTTTTACAATAGTAAGGTGTGTCTCTTTAGGACCTGGTTGATATATTTCCACAATCCCAACTACATTAGCAATATCTGGTATAGTGTGAGTCAGATATTGTAGGCCTCCAATCATAGATTTGTACTTTGTATGAAAAATACTCTGAGATTCATCAGTAGTAGTAAGATTGTGACTAGTAACCATAGGTGTTCTAATAGGTTTACAATCTTACATTCAAAACTTTTTCAATGTTTGTTTAAGATACTTGGTCTATGAAATAAAAATACCATTCTTGTTTTGATTGATTTTCAGCACAAGGAAAATTTCATCTCACCAATCATTGACATCTCAAATTCATTTTCCATTTCCTTAGAGAATTTTTTACTCATTTCATCATTCCCTCCAAAAATGATATCATCTACAAAAACTTCAACTATTAAAATTCCATCTTCACTAGTTCTTAAGTACAAATTATTGTCAGCATTACCTTTTCTAAAACCAAGAAAAAGTAGATACTTGTCCAATCTAGCATACCATTCTCTAGGTGCTTGTTTTTGTCCATACAAAGCCTTCTTCAATTTTCAAACCATTTCCTCATCTTTTGTTAGAGGATATCCATCAGGACGTTCAATATATACTTCCTTGTCTAGATCTCCATTTAGAAATGTAGATTTCACATCCTTTTGATATACTTTGAAGTCTTTGTGTGCAACATAAGCAAGAAATAATCTTACAACCTCAAGCCTAGCAACATGAGAAAATATTTCTTCAAATTCTATGCCTTCTTCTTGTGAGTAGCCTTTACAAACCAGTCTTGCCTTATTTTTTACAACCATATCTTCTTCATTCATCTTATTTCTGAAAACCCACTTAGTTCATATAACATTATTATCTTTAGGTCTAGGAACTAGTTCCCAAGTGTTATTTTTCTTTATCTATTCCAATTCTTCCTGCATAGCCTTAGTCAAAGATTCTTCTCTACATGCCTCATCAGTAGTTATTGGTTCAGCTTGAGAAATTAGGCAAATTTCATCTCTTAATCTCAAACTTGTCATCATGCCTTTATTTGCATTGCCAATAATTTGATTTTCATGATGGTTTTTCTTAACATGCTTTGGAGTTTTAGGAATTTTAGTAGGATCATTTGAGTCATCTTGACATAAATTGATCTCATGATCAATCTTAAAAGGTTCTTCTTAATCTGCATTAACCACCATGTTCTATGTAGTCTGGTTACAGTCATAAATTCTTTCCTAAAATTTGGAACTTTTCATCAATCCTCACATTAGCACTTTTAATCATCTTCCTTAATCTCATATTAAAACATTTATAAGCTTTTCTCTTAGTGGAATAACCAAGGAAGATTCCATCATCACTTCTAGCATCAAAATTACCTATCTCATCATCTCTTTTGATATAGCATTTACTACCAAATATTCTAAAATATTTCACTTTAGGAGTATGATTAAAACATAATTCATAAGAGTCTTACTTTTACCTTCTCTGATATAAATTATGTTAAAAGTATAAACAACAATACCAACAACTTCTCTCCAATGAACATGTGATACATTTCCTTCTAGAAACATAGTTCTTATATCATCTAATATTGTTCTATTTATTTTCTCTACTATCCCATTCTATCGTGGTGTCCATGGAGCAGATGTCTATCTATATATTCCATGCTCTTTACATTAGGTATTGAAAAGGTATGAAGTAAACTCTCCACCTCTATCTAATCTTAAACATTTTATCTTTAAACCTGATTCACTCTCAAATTTTTATTTGAATATCTTGAATTTGTCAAAAGCCTCAGATTTCTCTCTAAGATATGTAACCCACATTATCCTAGAAAAGTTTTCAACAAAAAGTATGAAATACCTTTCACCATAGTAAGATCTTGTTCTTATAGGACCACACATATCTATATGCACCAGATCCGACTTCCCTTTTACTGAGTAAGATTTTATTTTAAAACTTCTTCTAGTATGTTTCCTCGTTACACATTCTCTACACATGGTGTTATATGGTTTTACAATCTTTGGTAGGTCTCTAACAACATTAGTCATAATTTCCTTCACAATATTATAAAAATTCACATGACAAAATCTTATATGCCCTATCCAACTATCATCAACCTTCATAACAAAACAAGAAGCCTTAGATATATTCATAACAAAACAAGAAGCCTTAGATGTATTCAATTCAAATACATTACCTCTTGACTTAGTACCATATGTGATTGATTCTCCTGACTTACTTCTAATAGAAAATATCCTATCAATGAATTTTGTTTGATAACCTTGTCCACCAGCTATCCAGTACTAAAAAAATTATGCTTAAGTCCATCAACAAGTAACACATCATCAACATTAGTCTTTCCATCCAAAGAAATAGATCCAAATCCAATGATAAGCTTAGGAGTTTTGTCACCAAATATCACAACACCACCATCATACTTGGTTATCTCAACAAATTTATTTCTATCACATATCATATGATGTAAAAAACCACTGTCTATGACCCATTCAAATTTATTTTCAACATGTGACACTAGGGCTTTCTCTTCATGAATGGGTTCATCATCCTTGATAGTAATAAATCCAATCTCATCATAATCAATAGCATCATCATCAAAATCACCTTCACTAGCATAGTAACATTCCTTGTCCTTTGAATACTTAGGCCTATAAAACTTAGATTTATGTTTAGGAACCCTTGTAGGATATCTAGATGCAAAATGACCTAACTTATTGCATGGAAAACATTTCAAAGGTAAATTTCCTTCAAAATTACCCTTACCTCTCTTTTCTCTTCTGGCAATCAGGGCCATAATTTCATATAACTTCCTTTCTTCTTCCCGTATCTTTTCCTAGTCATCAACATATTCACAAAGCCCTTCTCGCAAGTCACTTCTGCTATTTCTTTCAATCCCTCATAAAGTATTTTTATTATTAAGCATAGTCACCTTGAATGTTGTCTCAACCTTGGGTAATGAATCTCCCATCTATGTAGCCTCAAAAGTAGTCAATTTTTCTATCAACATCTCCCTATTGAAATTTATCGTCAAAGGTATGATTTCCTCTATAGATTGCACTTTAGTTTTGTAAATAGGTGTCAAAGATCTCAGAAATTTTGTGATCACTTCATCTTCATTGTATGTGCCTCTAGAGTTTCTAATGCTAATAATAACCTCAATAACTCTCTGTACATATTCTCTAATATTCTCATCATCTTTCATTTTTAGATTCTCCATCCTTGTCTTCCATTTCTACATCTTGGCCTTCTTAGTAAACTTATCTCCTTCATATCATGCTTCCAATCTTGACCATATTTTATGTGCAGAATCTAAATATTTGACCTTTGTTAATTCACCTTCAGAGAGTGCACTAATCAATGCTTCTCTTGCAACTATGTTATAAGAAAATATCTTCTTTTCATCATTAATAGCTTTATCTCGTTCATCTTCAGTATTGATCGACTCATCTTTCTTTGTAATCATCTAGTAGTCAATTCCCAAACATAGAAAATGAGTTCTCATTTTGTTCTTCCAACTATCAAATTTTTCAGTATCAAATTTCTAGCTATCCTTTCTGTAGTATTCCATTTTCAGGATCACCTCAAGCTATTAAGCTTTTTCTCTAAGTACGAGAAGCTGTGATACCAATTGTAAGGAATAACAGTCCACTAACACAACTAAGAGGAGCAGGGGGGGATGAATAAGTTGTGAGACAAATTATTAAACATTAAACATTATGAACCAAAAATTTAATCCAATTAATAACACAGTAAATGCAAAACCATAACACAATCCTTTTTTGTCAAGGAAATCCTATTAAAGGTAAAACCCATGTGGGAATTAGCGCCCAAAAATAGTTTACTAAGAGCATAGTATCCTTGTTAAAAGATTTAGCCCTGTTAGGAGATTATTAAAGCATTACAGTACATAGTCCCTGTTAAAGGACAAACCCTGTTAGGAATCAAGAGTAACAGTAGGCTTGCTACCCAGTCACACTACCTAAAGAGGTTGAATCCACCTTTAGGACTTACTGTTCAAAATACAAGTGTATATGAAATATACAATCAATGAACTATCTGATAGAAACTATCTTTTCTTGATCATCTCCAGTGAATTATCTTATCACAACCTCAAATTACATCCAACACCCTTTGCACAAACAAGCTCACAGCTTCCACACTTCACTTTTATCTTACCCTCCACAAAATAAAATTACTTTCTTTGATACAAAATTACAATAAGCAATTAGGTCAGCCAATTAAGACTTCCCCAATGCACAAATAATTACATAACCCCTTGCTAAATAGGTCTCCTCCAGAACACATGCCTCAACTTACGTCACCAAGAGTCCTGCAACCCAAGAATCACAACACACATTCCTCAACATTTAATTTACCATTCCCCAATCTTTCATAATATGAATCCATATCACATGCAAGTTATCCTCAAAACTCAGAGACTAACTATGTTAGTACACTGTCATTGTCCAATACCCAGTCTTCACTAAAACATCTATAACTTTCTCCATATGCAATATTAAGCCACACAACCTTACACATAAGACCACACAACATCCATATACATATCATCATCTTTGCATGTTATGAGTCAATCGTACAATACCCATACACTTATGTCAGTCATCTAAGCAATAGTAATAACCAGTCTGTTTTGTCCCAATTAGAAACATGATATGTTGAAATCAATGACAAAACATGAATGGAAACAACAAAAACAACAAAAAAAAAAACCAATTACAATAAAGATAATTCTCAATATCACTATGGGAATTCCCTATAAATATGTACATTCTAATTTGAAAAGATGACTCTAAAACTATGTTTTTTGACCTTATGAAATGCAGGCTATTTTTTGGGTTTTTCAAATTTTGAAACTAGAATGAGAACAATGCAATATGCGTATAATATGATGACTATGAAAGGTTCTAACTACTTAATGACAAGAAATTCAAGGCTATAAACTAAAATGCCAATCATTGAAACAAACTAATTTTGTTCACTTGTGTATATTGCCTCCGTTGATAGCATAGCTTTATTTGAGACTTTGTTTTGGAAAGATTTTGATGATTTCAATCACATATGCAGAGTAAGGTTGATTTGATGATTGAATCTAAAATTCTCTGTGTATGTTCAATGACTCTTTCAAGCCATGAATTATCACTTGGTTAGAAACAACAAAAATAGATACAAGAATCACTCACTTAAGGCAAAAAATGCTTTGTTAAAATGTTTCAAGCCCATTGCTTGGTAGTCTATCAGCTCATACAATATTTCATGCCCCAGAATGTGAGTTATTTCAAGTTTCCCCATATTTTTGCCTTTTTCTAGATATGCCTCAAAGAACATTTCTCTCCAAATGAAATAATATCCTGGGACACATATGATGTGGATCTTGGGGAGAGATTATTCCCTCCCCTTGCACTGAAATACATTTACATTCAAGGGTGAAATGGGTGGCCTCTAATTTAATAGGTATTTAGTCATATCCATAGAGTCTACCCAATCATTTTGTATATAATTAAGACACTTAAGTAATTGATGAGACATGTTGTTGTTAAGATTGCTAAACTGCAATCTTCCCAAGAACACCTGCATGCAAAGCTATTACATAAACAGAAGCAAAAGACAGAAGATAGAAGGATCTATGGCGGCCAAAAGGCCAGAGAGTTGAAAATCATGTTGATAGAAATAAAGCTTCTATATTCAACAATGAAATGATTTACAATCTCCTTATGAATTACAAAGCGGTGATTCCTTATAAAGGATACCGAAACCCTAAAAGGGAAACTCTAACAAAAATAGAAACTGCCTAAGTGAAACTTAAGCACTAAAGAGTAATTACTAAAGATTACTCTAACATCCCTCCTTAAGTGTAACTTAGGGAGAAGAAAAACAGCTAACTACTATAGAAAGTAGGAAAGATGGGTCTCAGCAACTAGGCCTGATCAGGTACCCAAACAAGAAAGCAAACTAGATGAAGGAAACAAGCCTTCAATCTAGGGAAAAGATGTCCCAGAGAGAGGAACAAGAAAAGAGCAGGAGGCATCTACGAAGCATGAACTGAAAACTCTGTCAAAAGGAACTGCTGGAACCCCCACTGAAGTGCATGACCAGGTAGAGAAGACAAGTGTCTGAAGAGCTGATCAATCAAACCAGGAAGCAATAGAACCAACAGGTGAACCCCCCCATAATGCTGAACCGGGAGAGGTGACAGGAACACTGAAATGCGATGCCAGAAATAACTGCAAAAGAAGAACCAGGAACACCAACAGTGCAACATAAGCACACAACACAGGATAAAGGGCGGTGTCACAGACACACTACATGGGCTAATATCGTGGAAGGTATGCTCACTTGACAAAAGTGGATGCGCCTAAAGTGGCAAATGCATCATAATCCCCCCATGGAACTTTATAACAGAATGCGAGTACTAAAACTGAACCAGGTGTACAAGATCCAAAAATGCAGAAAAAGGCACTTTATCATAGTATGTTTATAGAACAAAAATGCATCAGAAGGATCATGCAAGCTCAGAAGTCAGAAAGAAGAGTGAACTATGAACTCAGAAGAAGAGATCCCAGGACCTGTAGAACCAAGCACTCCACCAGAGGGCATAAACTGCCAAACGCGGATGAGTGAAAAACCAAAGAAAAATCTAGAAAAATAACCTCTGCTACTGAATAGCACACTGAATCAGCTTTTCGACGATATCTTTTTTTCCGAAAAAGGAGTCCGGATGAGCCAGATATGGCTCCCGAAAGGCAAAAAGAGACATCAGATTTAAATAGCAAAAAACACTATTGAAATGGTGGAACCAAAAACCCTAACCTCCACCATCAGAAATTTCTCAGAAAGAGCTTTCCGATGGTATATGGAAGTCAGAAAAAGACCCCCGTATACTCCCTATAGAGCGAAAACAGACAGGAAGGGTCAAAAGGGGCCTCACAGGAAAAAAAATAAGCCCCTAGGGCTACAAAGGTCCAGCCCCTGGGTGCATGCGCACTCAGGGGGCTGGGACGGAGCCCCTAAATCACCATATGACCGCCGCTCAAGTCAAAATGCTCGCAGGGGCTGAGAAAATTCCCGCCACCGGAGAGCGGTGGGCGGGCGGCGGAACGGGGTGGCTGGCGGTGGGCCAGCTGAGCACGGGCGCGGGGGCGCTGCACAGTGAACGAAGGCCAAGCGGAGCTCGGGAAGCCGCAGGGGAGGCGGCAGAACGTAGGCGGCTGGGGCCGTGGAAAGGGCGGCGGGAACCGCTGTGCAGGGAGGCGGCGGCGGGGGTCGCTGGGGGCGCGGGGGAGGCGTAGAAGCGGCGCGGTGGCACCTTATTAATTTGCACAGCCAGCGCATTAAAATAATGCTAAAAACCATATAACATTTTGTTTTTTTGATTTTTTTTAAATTTTTCACCTCGGTTTCTGTTCCGTACGGCATAGAAACCAAATTTTTTTTTGCCTCAGAGTCCAGTAGTCCAAAATGGATGAATTTTATGTCGTTTCTAGGGTTTTGGGGTCCTCTAAGCTCAATGGCAATGTCCGTTTGAGCCCAAAGTGACCATAACCAAAGCTTGCCCCTAAAAACCACAAAAAAATATTAGAAAAACCTCTGAAACCCTCAGAGTCTGAAAGCTTCAATAAAATACGAATAGCCGGCAGCAAGATGGCTCTGATACCATGTTAAGATTGCTAAACTGCAATCTTCCCAAGAACACCTGCATGCAAAGCTATTACATAAACAGAAGCAAAAGACAGAAGATAGAAGGATCTATGGCGGCCAAAAGGC
>MU223780.1:577913-597378 GCA_018584345.1 Thuja plicata | reverse complement strand
ATGAATTACAAAGCGGTGATTCCTTATAAAGGATACCGAAACCCTAAAAGGGAAACTCTAACAAAAATAGAAACTGCCTAAGTGAAACTTAAGCACTAAAGAGTAATTACTAAAGATTACTCTAACAGTTGTCTCCTTAGGCATGTAGGCCTGATCCGAGCTAGCATCCACTCTTTTTATCAAGCTTGGTTAGATATAAGATATTCAGGAGTTTTCCCCATGTATTTTTTATATATTGGTCAAAGGGATTTACCACTTTGAGATCGTCCTCTAGTGGTGATCACTTCCCGCAAACATGCTTCTCTAAAAAAATTAAAAAGGTTTTTAATCATACAAAATGTGCAATCGTACAAGACACACAAGACACATGCTAAATAAAATTAAACTCCCAAAAACAAATGTAAACTAATATAGAAATCACTCATAAATTCACCAAACCAAGTGAAGATTTTTTTTTAATTTCAGCCCATGTTTGTTTTAAAGCACCAAAGAAAAATGTGAGGTTTTGTTTATGCATATAAGGCTATTTTTAGGTGCATTGAAAAGAAGTGTGAATTTATTTTAAATTTAAAAAGATAAATATTTCTTCCAAGCCACAAGTTATAAATTCAATGTTAGTAATGAAAGCCTAGACCTACCATTTAATTCTCATAATCCATTAATTCACTTGCATTGACACAAATATAACAATATGTATCAGTAATTTTTTTACCTTGTCTAAGTTGGCATTGAAGATCCCTTCATAGCCAATGTCTTCTTACAATTGTATTTCTACTATTCTAGGTGCTGAGTATTGATTTTGTTTGATTTCCCTCTCTCTTTTTCTCTATTATGTTGGTTCTTGGATCTTAAATTTTTATGTTTTACCGGTTTATTGTGGCATTTTATTAGACATTTGTGGCGATATAACAGAGGAGATGCAACATTTTAGAACACTATTGTGATGATTTAGATGAAAAGTGTGACACTTCAGAACACAATTGCGACGATCTGGATGATAGTTACAAAAATGTAAAGCATAGTTGCAGTGAATGAATCTAACACATGTGTCAAATTAAAACATAGATATAAAGGCATAACATAATTGTTAGAATATGCTAAAAAGATATAACCCAAAATCCAATTGAAAGTGTTAGATCAATAACTGGAAATAAAATGAACATAATAACAATACTATATAAACTTGATGTAAATGCTCAAAGGCATAATAACATCAAGGGAAATCTATATTATCCTAGCATATACAATATCTCCAATCTCACTATATTCAAATACAAGTAAGGAAGCTTGTTTATATAGGAAAAGGAGAGGTGGAGGTGGGTGGAGGCACCTACATTTAGTAAATGCAGTCAACTACATTTGGTAGGTGGAGGCACCTACATTTAGTAAATGTAGCCAACCACATTTAGTAAATGCATCCAACTATATTTGGTAGGTGGAGGAACCTACATTTAGTAAATAGAGGCACCTAAATTTGGTAGGTGGATGCACCTATATTTAGTAAATGGAGGCACTTACATTCTCACCTAAGCAAGATTAAAAACATGTAGAGGAAATCCTAGGAATAAAGGAAAATATAATTAACCAATCTAGGAAATAAAATCCTACACTAACACCCCCCCTTAAGCACAACTTAGGTAGATGTAGTAGAAAATATTTATGGGTCCCAACAACAAGGCCATGTTAGGTACCCATGTACAACTACAAAGCATCCTCTCATAATCGGAGAAAAGGAGAAAACCACGTGGGAGAAAAATCCTCTCCAAAAGAGAGAAAACATGTTCCAAAGAAGCATTGGAAGAGCACTGATGGAATAACACTAGAATCCTGAATCTGGAAAGCAAGGAAAGATACTTCTATTTACTAGAAATCATATTCGATTCATTGAATCACACATAATCATGATAAAGCAACATTAGACCCGATGCCAAGGAACACTGGAAAAACCCATAAACTGGCACAACTCTGGAATCTATGAAGCAATAGTATATGATAAAAAAATGATTCCCCCCATAGAGGGAACAAACCCTCTTATGTACCCAGGGCATGGGGTTTGGTCCTCCATGGGACCATCAACTCAGCATGTTAGAAAAGAGTGCCCCTCCCAGACGGAGAAGGCCCAAGAAGAGTTGAATGGTTGGTTGAGTCTGATGGTGGCTCTGTGCACCATCCTGATAACCAACAAGAGCCATCATAGGCAGGTGGGCCCCACAGGTAGGTGGGCCCTAATAGTAGGTGGGTCCCTCAAGAGGTGGGCCTCGTTGGTAGGTGGGTCTTGCAAGAGGTGGGCCCTACTGGAGGTGGGCCCCATAGGTAGGTGAATGCTCCATTTGCATACTGTACTTCTAGATCTGAGCTACAAACCCCCATTTTGTAACTTGTAAATGATCTCCAAAAATTGATGAATGATAGCCAATCTTGACTTTCTCGAGCCTTCTGAATACAGTAGAATTGTAAGAAATTCTCTCTGAATCCTTCAAAGTGTTGTAAACACCCAGATCAAGAAAAACACATATATGCAAAATAGAGATTATTGGATCTTCATAAATCTTTGTTGTTCTCCAGATCATACAAAACATAAGAGAAATTACAACAAGATTTTCCAAGACCTCTAAATAATCTAATCTTTCAAAAATAGCTCTGATACCATGTTAGAATCTGTTAAAACAAATATAACCCAAAATCCAATTGAAAGTGTTAGATCAATAACTGGAAATAAAATGAATAGAATAACAATACTAGATAAACTTGATGTAAATGCTCAAAGGCATAATAGCATCAAGTTTATATAGTATTGTTATTCTATTCATTTTATTTCTAGTTATTGATCTAACACTTTCAATTGGATTTTGGGTTATACATGTTTTAACAGATTATAACATGGTATCAGAGCTATTTTTGAAATATTAGATTATTTAGAGGTCTTGGCAAATTTTGTTGTAATTTCTATTGTGTTTTGTACGATCTGGAGAACAACAAAGATTTATGAAGATCCAATAATCTCTATTTTGCATATATGTGTTTTTCTTGATCTGGGTGATTACATCACTTTGAAGGATTCAGAGAGAATTTCTTACAATTCCACTTTGTTCGGAAGGCTCAAGAAAGTCAAGATTGGCTTTCTCGAGCCTTCCGATCGAACACAGTGGAATTGTAAGAAATTCTCTCTGAATCCTTCAAAGTGTTGTAATCACCCAGATCAAGAAAAACACATATATGCAAAATAGAGATTATTGGATCTTAATAAATCTTTGTTGTTATCCAGATCGTACAAAATGCAAGAGAAATTAAAACAAGATTTTCCAAGACCTCTAAATATCTAATCTTTCAAAAATATCTCTGATACCATGTTAGAATCTGTTAAAATAGATATAACCCAAAATCCAATTGAAAGTGTTAGATCAATAACTGGAAATAAAATGAACAGAATAACAATACTAGATAAACTTGATGTAAATGCTCAAAGGCGTAATAGAATCAAGGGAAATCTATATTATCCTAGCCAATACAATATCTCCAATCTCACTATATTCAAATACAAGTAAGGAAGCTTGTTTATACAAGCAAAGGAGAGGTGGAGGTGGGTGGAGGCACTTACATTTAGTAAATGCAGCCAACTACATTTGGTAGGTGGAGGCACCTACATTTAGTAAATGCAACCAACAACATTTAGTAAATGAAGCCAACTATATTTGGTAGGTGGAGGCACCTACATTTAATAAATGGAGGCACCTACATTTGGTAGGTGGATGCACCTACATTTAGTAAATGGAGGCACCTACATTCTCACCTAAGAAAGATTAAAACATGTGGAGGAAATCCTAGGAATAAAGGAAAATATAATTAACCCATCTAGGAAATAAAATCATACACTAACAATAATTTCAATTGTTAATATTAGGACATCAATGATGAATAGCCTAGCATGAAAAATGTAGATCATAGTAGGATAATAATGTTCTAGAAAAAATAATCTAGTGATCAGTAGATAAAAGAACCCAGAAAAAATGATTAATAGAAAAACAAGGCAAAGAATAGCAGGCAAATGTGGTGCATCAATGTAACAGATGCAACACTTTAAATGAAAAAAGTGTATCATTTTCAAAATAAGGATGAAGAAAATGAATATTAGACTTGCATCAAATGCTCTATATGAATACATCATTTCTCTTTATAGATTGCATGGAATGGGTGTCATAGGTACGCCTAATCCATCTTATAGTTGCGTCAAAAGAAACTTGTACCTACACAGAGACAAAAAAAAATTAAGGATTTAGAAGCATAGTGATTCAAATCAAATTCACGATTCTACAACAGGGTTATTTTCAAGATCTAGAAACTTGTAAATGCATAATAAATATAACCACCAAGATTCATTAATCTCAATTAGAAATCCCTAACATCCAAAGAAAAAGCTTGATAATAAAATGCATAAACAACAGTAACTGAAACCAATGAAATCAAATGAAAATGCAAACCGATTTGTTCTTTCTTCTTCTCCTTCTTAATGTGATGTGGGCTCTAAGATTAAGCTCAATGAGACAACATCGAAATTCAAAGTGTGTGGTTGTAAATTATGAGTCATAGCTCTCAATTTATAGACTTTCTAGATTTCAATCAGGATTCTTTGATCGAGGAGATGACTAAAATTGATTGGAGAGTCAGCTGGATTTGATTGAAGAGTTGAACTGAATTGATTGCAAAGTAATCAAAATAGATTGACTTGTTAAGTGAATTGATTGAATTGTTAACTCATTTAATTGTGAGTGAACTAATTTTGATTAGACAGTGGACTGAATTGATTTGAGAGATGACCAAATAGATTGATTAGTTAGCGGATTAGATTGACCAAAGAACTAAATAGATTGACCAGTCAGAAAAATTGATTGAATAGTCAGACCGAGACTTAGTGTTAGTTAGCACTAGAAGAATAAATCCAATTAAATAAATTAGAAAATTCATTTAATTGCACATGTGGTATATAAATAAATAAGATTTATTATTTATGAGAGGCATAAATTAGTAAATTAAATAAATTAACATTTATTTAATATTAGGAGAAATTGAAGAAATAATTACAATTATTACATAATATAATAATAATACTGAGGAAGTAATAATTAAATAACATAAATATTTAATTGACTATGAAGACAAGGGATTAATTAGATAATGATAATTATTTAATTAATTTATAAAAGAAAAAGTGATGAAAATTAGTTAGATGTTTAATAATTAATTAATCAATTAAAATTACTTAATTATGGAAATAGAGGAGAATGTTGAAGTTTAAATTTGAATATAGTGGAGTGACACTAATTAATTAAATAATAAATATTATTTAATCAATGGAGACAAAAGTTAGTAAAATTGTCGTGCACGTGCAACAGGTCAATTTTAGGTATCTACACATACATACATGCATAATACATAATATATATGTGTGTGTGTGTGGAAGATTAATTAGGACTTCATTTATTCTCCCACCCACCTGTGATTGACAAATGCTCATGGTAGAAATATTGACTCAATTACTATTTTGATCCAACTGAATCTAGACTATACTATACTGGGATATGACTAGACTATACTTGAGTAAAAGTATGGAATTATGAGTAGTAGTTGCCCTCCATTATTGAAGTCATTGGATTGGAGATCTTGGTTGGAAAATGACATCAACTTGTAATTAATTAGCCTACTAGAATAAGCGAATAACTGGGAGGCCCTACTATATATAACTTGGGGAAGCTAAGACATGATGGATCATAATGGTAATTTTGTGAGTTCCTTCAGCTTTAGATGAATGGTACTACCCTTAATAACCCAAACACATAAGAAAAATAGAGAAATAAATAGTAAATGCAAGAAAGAAACACTTACTTTCTATTATCCCAATGAAATGAAATTACAAAATATTGGAAACAACATGCTATAACAACACATGGACATTCTCATTACAATAATAAAAAGGCTAGAATCACTATTTGCACTGCTATAATTGCCTTATGTAACCCTCATTCATCTTCTTTATTTGGATTGCATAACCACCCCAGAATGTTCTAGAGGTAAAATCCCATATTTTTCGGTGTCAATGTCTAGCTAACCAATTTTTGACTTAAGAAACTATTTCATTGGATTTCTAGTAGTCAAACTTTTGGGAACCATAACTTTCTATTTGGTTGTTGGATCTTTAATCATCGTGTATATTTTTAAATCTTGTGATGAGGCCTACAATGGTGGAGTGTGCCAAAAATACTAACCATGCCAAAATAAGACCTGATTGAAAAATCAAACAATATTTTTGGGTGATGCAAAATTGCTCTTACACCTTGGATGCTCCTATATCAAAAACTTTAGGTAATTTGAGAAGTGACCTTGTCACATATCAGGTATTCCAAGGGAAATCGAAATGGTCAACCTTTGTATTAGATAACCAGATACTCTTCGTATTGCCTATTTATTGCGCTTATAGCAACACCTCTATCCAAGATGTCTTCTATCTCCTCTTTTTCTAAAGTAGGTGTTGTAATATTCAATTATGCTTTTTCTATTTTGTTATTAATGCATCCTCCATGATACTTTGTCAATTCTAAAATATTAAACATATGTGAAATGTTAAGTCCACTTGGTAGCTCTACTTCATAAGCATTTCCTGATTCATGCTTCTTTAGGATTTTGCATGGCTTGAATTTCTTCATCATCAAATTATTATATGTTCTCATTGGAAATATCTCTATTCTTAAATGACCCATGATTTCATTCCCAATTTTAAACTCCTTATATATCCTCTTCAAATATTCTTTAGCCAGCTTATACTAAATATTTATCTTATTAATAATCTTTCTCACCTCTTTATGCAAATTCTTCAAGTGCTCTACAAAGTCTTCAGCTTCAACACTTTTTCTCATTTGTCCATCTTTTGTGACTCTAAAGAATTTTTAGGACTACTTCCACATACAATATGAAATGATGATTTACTAGTGCTCTGAAGGCATTATATTTTTCCATTAGTATACATAATGAAAAACACAATCTGCACCATCGGTTATCACTACATCGACATATAGGAAACATCACTACCCGACGCCAAGGTTACCCGAAAAACACTATTTAGTGTTATCCAATTACAAAAAGGTAAAGGAAACCCAATGAGTAACAAAATTCCAAACCGATGAAACAACACAGAGAGGAACTTGATAGATGAAGGGAACCCAATGAACAGTTCAACATAGGAATGCTGACAGACTTCAAGTTCAACCCGACGACCAAGAACTAACAGTCAGTTACAACCCGCAAAAAGTGGATCTAACTTTCCATGTCAGATAAATCACTGAAGTTGTATTTATAGCTTCTTGATTTACTTTTAAATCCATTATGTGCAGAGGAAGAAATGTATTTAAAATTGTTTTAATTAGTTTTACTGATTTAAAACATGCAAACTAAAGATCAAGGTCAAGTTGTAAACCTTGGATCTAAGAGTTAACATTGTAATGCGTGATTCTAAGATAGGTCAAATACCTGTATAAATAGATGCTCAATATATTGATAAAAGAATTTGTTCAATGAATATTGTAGCCACGGAGAGCATCTAGAGACCAGACAAAAGAATTCATGCAGAAGGACAAAAATAGAATCAAATCAGTTTCAAGAACAGAACAAATGCTACCGACGAGCAGAGAAAAGGTATTCATCAATCACTTAAGGTGATATTGTTATTCTGAGAGCTGTAATAGATCTGTAATAAAAAATTTTAGATTGCATATAGTCAGGTCAACATTTTACTCATTCTAACAAGTGTAGTACACATATGAAATCCTTTCGACAAAGGTGGACTTAACAGTCTTATTGTAAATCTCATAACTGAGTGCACACTTAAATTAGTGTTACTAAAGCTCTTAATAGAGTAAATCTTAACAGGTTTCCACCTTAATACTCCTAACAGGATAGATCATCAGAAGTGATCAAATTGTAAGCCTTAACTGACTCCCTTCCATTCTGCAGATAGTGAAGTTTTGTGGGTGCCATCCCCACCACAGTTTTTACTTCCTAATAGGCATTTTCTCCGATACAATATCTTGTGTTATGTGTTTATCATTTTCATGAATGTTTCTATGAATGTTGCAAACTATTAAAGATTATGAATGAATAATACATGGATAAGAAATAACAACACTAACTGTCGGTAAAGCAGTAATGAATGATTACTAATGATGAATTTTTAAAGATGTTAAAAAAATTTAGAGGTACTGATTCACCCCTCCCCTCTCAGTACTACTTCCCATTAATCCCAACAATTGGTATCAGAGAAGAGTATCTTCTTGGAAAGATTAAAGGCTTAAGAGAAAAGATCATACAATGGAGAAGTAAAAACTTGATAAGAATATTGAGAAAAAAAATCTTGAGATACAGATGTTCTATGAAAAGTATAAAGAAGCTAGAATCAAGATGAGAGAGTTGTCTAATGAGAGGAAAGGTATGGCTACCCGGAACAATAAAAAATATTATCAAGAAGAAGAGATTCCATATTTCTTTGAATCTTCAGGATCAAATGCATGTAATATCTCAGATACATCAGAAGAGAACATCACAAATCTAAAGGAGATCAATCAAAATTTGACAGAGCAAATAAAGATGTTGCAAATCAGTCAAGAGAGCCAGATGGTAAGAATGATTGATGTGATGAGTTCTACTAGACAAGCTGAAATAGAAAGAACACTTGCTATTGATTACAAAAGGAATATTACAAAGAAACTACAAGAAAAGGAAATAGATATTCAAAGACATGCCGAGCATCACCATGATCTCATAAATAAGATTATTCTTACGAGTCAAGAAGAAAATAGAGTAAATGTGGAACTCATTGAGAGAATACAGATTATCGGTGAACTAAGAGAAGGAAATGAAAAGATAAAGCATAAGGTTAGAATTCAGAAACAACATAATGAAGTCATTAGAAAGGTTGAAAAAAGTAATAAGAGAATGGATAATTTTCTTGAATGACAACGAAGAGTCAACAAAAACAATGGTTTAGGATTTACTAAAAATGGAGAATCATCAAATCAAGCCAATCCAAAGAATGTTTATGAAAATCCAAGACCAAGAAAGCTGATTGCAAGCACTGTGGAAAGAAAGGGAACACATCAAATGTATGCCGAGGTAAAATTAGAGGTATTCCTAAATCTACATCTACATTCATAGGATTCTAGTATAAGTGTAACAAGAAAGGAAATAAGGCTTATGAATGCAAGACTAAGATAGAACAACCAAAAAGGGAAACCTACATGGATAAATATTGTCCTACCTACAAGATGAATGGGAACACATCTGAAGATTGATAGAAAAAGAAAAGGAAAGCATGGAAGCCTAAAGGACAAGAAACTCCTTATCAACCAAAGAGAATTGGTAATCAATATGTATGGGATTACAATACTTGGACAAACTATACAACATGTGGTAGATATGGTCACATTGCTACAAACTGCATGAGAGCATGGACCAAAAGGTCTTGATGCTGGTCAAACTCTGGAATGGAATGCTTACACTATCATAAAGTTGGTCACCTCAAGAAAGATTGCAAAGACCGATTGAAAGAGACAAGCACATATCCAAATGGAAACACCATTGAAGATATCTGGAGGGCTAGAGACAAAATGTGGATAAAAGCTTCAAGCAATGATGAATCTGGGCCAAGCAATGCAAATGGTGATACCCCATCAAATGGATCTGGTGACATCACCACCCCCACTTAAGCTGAACAAGTAAGTATGGAACTGCACTATACCAAGTCATATTTTGCATCAGTTCTATTATACAAATTGATAGATAGTAAAAATCTGCATAATAAAGATGCATATTATGTTACTTGTTCCAATTCTAAGGAAACAACCCAGTCGGTATACACATACCAAAAATAATTGGTGAACATAATGGATGAGCTATCTACACTTACCAAAAATTGTCAGTCAACACATAAAATAACTAAGTTACCAATGTAACCCGACATTCGTCAGTAAGAAGGCAAAGTCACAGAGTTGTCATGACAGAATACCGATATATGTTGGTAAAATAAAAATGGTCAACAAATATCCTAAGCATCATGTCAACACCGATGATGTTTTTGAAATTCTTCCCGATGGACTCCTTCTTTATGACCCAATGAGTCATTGAAGCATTTATTGCTAACTTAGGGGAAAAAGTCTATAAATAGATGACAGAAGCACTTCATTTTGCACATGCGATTTGAAGAGAAAGCATAGAAAAAAATAGAGTGATTGAAGAGAAGAAAGAAGAAGCATCCTCGACTCGATTCAACACACAACAACTAGATCATTAAACATTATCACGAATTGAAGTAAGTACTGAGGGCACCAAAAGCACTTTATCATTATTTTCAAGAAAGCCTTAAAACTTGAAAAACAATGGCAACCACCTCTAGAACCACGTGGATCAAGAATGATAAAAGGAATGTGGTTAAGTTGATTAATAATAGCACATGTGTAGAGCCTAAGTATAAGATATTCCTAGAAACTTCATCGAAACCTGATGAAACTGGAGCATTTTCAAAAATACCACCTAGGGTTTTTCAAATAGAAGATGTTAGGTCTTATATTCACTGCAAGATCACAGAGATAGGTGATCTTGAAATGGATGAAGCTTACAAGAAGCTTTGTGATGCCAAAGGGAAACTGAAGGAAGAATACAAACACTTGGAGGTCAAAGGGTTAACTAATGCCCTAAATTTCCTGAGGGAATTCAAAATAGACTAGATAAGGTTAGTCTTGAGCAGAATGCATGACAAGAAGCTATGGCTAGACCAACCCAAGAAAATAACCAAGGATGTCCTTCATGCTATCACTGGTTATCTGATAACCAAAAAACCTAGGGCACACAAGCACCCCTCCATGAAAGAAGTTGAAAAACTCACCAATGCAGAAGGGGACAACAGAGGTCTCAAAGTAAACACAATCACTAAGGAAGAACTAAAATTTGGTGCATGTGTAATTGGGTATAAGATTTTTCAAGAAAGTAGATTGAACAACATATCTACAAAAACAGTAAGCATAACTTACAAGATAGTGACCAAAGGAAATTAGATGGATCTATGTGAGATCTTGTTAAAATAACTTGATGAGAACATGATCACAATCAGGTCTAAAAAGACCAACACATGTAAGTTTGGCTCACTTATCATGTGTATCTTTTTCTATTTTCAAGAATACTTTCCTTTAGTAGGAAAATAAAATGGGACGCTACCAAACGAGTAACACAATAGATTAGTGAACTGATTAAGTCACTAGGGGACAATTTTGAATCTGTTATGTCTGCATACTTCCTTGAGTTCAAGGAAAAGATGATGGAGAGGACTAGGATTCTTGAAAAACTTGTGGAAAAACATAAGGATAAAATATGGTTTATGGTGGATACTGATTTTACTCATATCAAACCGGTTGTACCCAGAACAACTTGGTTAGCACCATTAGATTATGAAATAAATATTGATCAAGCTACAAGTGCAATTGATGCACTAATAAATGAGCCTATTGATAGAAAACAACCTAGGTTTGGAACCTATGAAGGGGCCAGATGTAAGATAAAAAGAGGCCTAGAGATAAAGAAGACTACCAACAAAAAGGATACAATGGTTAAGAATCTCAAGAAGATTCTATCGGTTACAGAAGAAGAACAGGAAAAACTAGAGGAAACCGATGAACAGGGCACCATCGGTGAGGAACAAGAAGAACAAAAATCAGATTTTGAAGAAACTAAATCTGATACACCTCCACCTCCACCTCCTGCAAAGAAGTAGAGGAAAAGGAGTCAAACCACTGCAACTGATACCACACCTCTAAAGAAAGGTCAAGTAAGGACCTACATGAGGAAGCAACCAGCTAAGAGAACAAGGAAACAAACTATGAAAATGACACCTCCAAAGAAGAGGAAAAGGTTGGTTAGGTCAAAGGCTGACATAGAAGATACTAAAGATGATGAGCCAGATGTAATAAAGAAAAATTACAGGAATAAAACTATTTATGAAGCTGTTGAATCCATTTCTACACATCGTACAATGACTGATAAGCAAATCGGGCAATAGGATACACTCAAACCTATTAACCAGAATAAGATACAAGAGCCAATAATTAGGTCAATGGTAAAATTCAAATATATACCAGCTGAATTCATCAATCAAATACCTAAAGAGATGGGTAAGAAAATATCACAACAATGGTCATATGCTCTATAGATTGAAAGAGAAGCGAGGGAGAGAGTGCTAGTAACACTAATGCCTCCCAAATCTAAAATTGAAGAAATAAAAGAGATCATGAAGAAGCACTCAAGTAAATTTGTATCCAAGATAAGGGCATACAAAGTACTGGAAAACAAATTCATGGAGCTAGATACAATGACTAAAATAAAATGGAGACAACTCCTAGATATGCCAATAGAGTTAACAAGTCATGGGGAACAATTACTTCTCACTAACACACCTCATAGAGAGGAGGAGAAAGACAATGCAAGTCCTCATCACATTGCTCTAGACAATACTGAAAGTGATAATGAGACCATAGACTTAGAAAAAGTCATGGATGATCTTGACATCCAAGATATCACCAATTATGACTCTAATAAAGATCCACAAAAGAAAGATGAAGTAATATTCATAACACTCAAGGATCAGGGAAAGAAATAAGGAATGAAGACATCAAAAGATAAAGATATTAATGTTGCTGATGAGACATGGCCAGACACTTCAGTCATGGACATAGTAGAAAAAGACCCTACAAAGGAGATACAAAAAGATGAGGATGTCACTGCTCTAAAAGATCAAACTGACGAGCAAGACACCACTCTTGATATAGCCTAAGCCACAACTCAGAGAAATATGCCTGTATTAATGAAGGCAATCAATATTTTGAAAGGTAATACTATAGAGGCCAAAAGAACACCCGAGGACAAGGGTGATGGAGAAGAGAAAGACACCATAGATAATACACAGTCCAAACAATTGCAGAGAAGGCTACAACTGATGATCAGACAAATAAGTTTGCTGATCAAAATAAAGAGGAAACACAAAAGGAAGAAGGGGACACACAGACATAAAAACGTGAAGAATCAAAGCAAGATGAGAAGGAGAAGAAATCAGAAGAAAAATCTTTAGAAACATCCAAGGTTGAAGGAGAGACATCTTCACAAAACTAATAGGTGCCACCCAAGTAGAAAACAAAAGAAGCATCTTCCACAAGGCCTTCACCAACCACTTTAGAGAGAACAAATGAACTAGCTATGGTAGTTCATACATCTGCATCCCCACAAATCTCAAAGAAGAAGAAGGGAAAGCATAAGAATCCAGTAACTCTGGATTAAATCATTGAGATTCCAGTTTGTGATCCAAGGAAATTAGATCCAACTACATTGACAAAGTATTCCAGACTCTATGAAAGAAAAGAAATAAAAGACAAACTAAAGAGAGCCGCCAAGGAGGAAAAGGTACTAGAAGTGGCAAGAGCTATACTTCAACAGATTGTACCTGATGTAGATATTGATAAAAAATCTCCAATGATTGATCAACTAGTAATACTCATAGATGCAATAACATCTCAGAATATTGATGTTGAGAAGGTTATAGAAGAGAGACTTGAACAAAAGTATGAGTTCAAGCTATCTGAGAAGATAATCCAGGAAGTGGCACTGAAAAAGGTAAATCTATCTGAATTGGTAAGTATAATTGATCCAATCATCTTAGAAGCTATTACCTTAATACCAAAATTATGCACTCTAGATCAACTCACTCAGGAGTATATCGACTAGATAGCACAAATTGATGTTGATCTTAAGTCAACTACACAAAGTCTCACTAATAATGAAGAAGAAATTAAATTGCACAATGATAAAATTAAACAGGCTCAGAAACTGAGATAGGACATATAGATTGCAGAGATGAAGTACAAAGATGAGGTAAATGAGCTTCAAGCTCAGCTCTTACCAACAATTTCACTCTTCCAACAACCTGTGACATAGGAAAATACATTAATTACCACCCCTGAAATGTTTGTCCTAGACAAAATTTATGATATGCACACGAGGATAGAGCTACAACACATGGCACTGGAACAACTAAAAGAAAAATGGGAGAAAATGCAAGAAGATATCAAGACAACCCATTCTAATATACTTGACACAATGTAAGTTCCACATTTTGTCACAATTTTGACATATTATAAGTTGTACATTTTTGTCATAAGTATCAAAGAAAGGGGGAAATTGATATGTTCGCTCACCTCAGTTAAAAGGGGGAAATAATATGTAGAGTAAAAGAAAAAGGAAAATACAAGGAGGAAATAATATGTACATACAGAGCAAAGAACAGAAAATGTATAGTATACATGTACATATACTTATACTATACCGATGCATATAGTTAGGGGGAGTCATATGATGACAAGGATATAGACATGGTGTACATACTAAACACTTTATTATTATGCACATACCAGTTTTTGATACTAATATCAAAGGGGGAGATTGAAGGTATTATATTTTTTCATTAGTATACACAATGAAAAACATGATCTGCACCATCGGTTATCACTACACTGACAGATAGGGAACAACACTACCTAATGCCAAGGTTACCCAACAAAAACTATTCAGTGTTATCCAATGACAAAAAGGTAAAGGAAACCCGATAAGTAACAACAGTGCAACCTGACAGAACAACACAAAGAGGAACCTGACAGATGAAGGGAACCCAACTAACAGTTCAACATAGGAACGCCGACAGACTTCAAGTTCAACCTGACGACCAAGAACCAAAAGTCAGTTACATCCCACAAAAAGTGGATCTGACTTTCCACATCAGATAAATCACTAAATTTGTATTTATAGCTTCTTGATTTACTTTTAAATCCATTATGTGCGGAGGAATAAATGTATTTAATATTGTTTTAATTAGTTTTACTAATTTAAAACATGCAAACTAAAGATCAAGGTCAAGTTGTAAACCTTGGATCTAAGAGTTAACATTGTAATGCGTGATTCTAAGATAGGTCAAATACTTGTATAAATAGATTCTCAATCTATTGAGAAAATAAGTTGTTCAATGAAGATTGTAGCCACATAGAGCTTCTAGAGACCAAACAAGAGAATTCATGCAGAAAGATAGAAACATAATCAAATCACTTTCAAGAATAGAACATAGGCTATCGACGAGTAGAGAAAAGGTATTCATCAATCACTTAAGGTGATATTGTTATTCTGAGAGCTTTAATAGATCTATAATCAGAAATTGTAGATTGCATACAGTCAAGTCAACATTTGTACTCATTCTAACAAGTCTAGTACGCATATGAAATCCTTTCAAGAAAGGTGGACTTAACAGTCTTATTGTAAATCTCATATTCGAGTGCACACTTAAATCAATGTTGCTAAAGATCTTAATAGAGTAGATCTTAATAGGTCTCCACCTTAATACTCCTAACAGGGTGGATCATCAGAAGTGATCAAATTGTAAGCCTTAATCGGCCCCCTTCCATTCTGTAGATAGTGAAGTTTTTTGGGTGCTATCCCCACCACAATTTTTACTTCCTAACAGGAGTTTTCTGTGATACCATATCTTGTGTTATGTTTTTAGCATTTTCATGAATGTTTCTATGAATGTTGCAAACTATTAAAGATTATGAATGAACAATACATGCATAAGAAAGAACAATAGTAACTGTCGGTAAAGCAGTAATGAATGATTACTAATGATGAATTGTGAAAGATGTTAAAAGTTTTAGAGGTATTGATTCACCCCTCCCCTCTCAGTACTACTTCCCATTAATTCCAACATGCTCCTTTTGACAAAATTATTGTAACCAAATTATACATATGGTAAAATCAAATCCTATTATTTGGGCTTATCTCCTACTGAGAATCTCTCCAAGTTACCCAAACTCCTATTCATCACTTCATCCCGTCCATTAGTTTATGGATGTTGTGCAAGAAAAAACTTCAAATTTGTCTTCCACTCCTTCCACAATGTCCTCTAGAAATAACCAACAAACTTGACATCTTGATCTAAAACTATGCCTTTTGGTAGAACATGAAATTAAACCACCCCTCAAAAAAATAACTCTACAACATGAACAATATCAATAGTCTTCCAATAAAGAAATGATTGCAAGATCTACACAAATTGATTTTGTTGCAAAGGCTTTAGAAACTTCAAGAAAATGCTGGAAACGTGAGAGCATAACCATAAAATTAGTTGTTTTAGTGTAATTTATTCTACGAGCTTAAAGCGCATGTGCAACCTCTAGTACAAGAGTTATTTGAGTTACTAAAAAGTAACTTTTTTAAACACTATGTGGTTTTAATTAATTATATTTTGAAGAATAAGGAAGAAGAGCATGCTTAGCTGCACTTTAGCTCACCTTTCTAGTGTTATTTGACAAAATTTCACATTATAGGTTATCAAATGCAAACAAAAAGTATCTATATAATTTTATTCATGTAAATTAAGCTTTGTAAATCTAGTTAATGTCGATGCGTGTTTTAGTATTGTTCAATTTAAATACAAGCGTTGTTGTTGTCATTATGCAAAGGAAAAAATAAATATAAATACAAGTT
Source organism: Thuja plicata (assembly GCA_018584345.1). Classification (NCBI taxonomy): domain Eukaryota; kingdom Viridiplantae; phylum Streptophyta; class Pinopsida; order Cupressales; family Cupressaceae; genus Thuja; species Thuja plicata. The sequence continues at coordinate 580,770 of MU223780.1, read as the reverse complement.
TAAAATGAAATCAAATTTCTTTTGAAAGGAAATCGAATTTTGAAAAAAAAAATATAAAGATTTCAATTCTTAGATCAAGAGACCTTACACTATGATTTACTAAAATTGAAAAATGAGGATAATATTTGAATAAAAGAATGATCCACAATTTTCAAACCCTAAATTTAGTGTTCTTAGATCTCAAATTTGATTATTTCTATGTTGTTGGAAACACTTTTCTTCATTTTTATTTTCAATCACTTGTGATGCTTTCTTTAAGTATAAAATATGTTTATAATAAAATTTGAATAAAATAAAAATAAAAAGATAGGTTGAGGAAATATATGGTTTAGAAATCTTAATTCTTAAAACTTATTGGAATGAATAAATAAATGAGTAGATAGATCTCATTAAATATATTTTTCTTAATTAAATGTTATCAAAGTGCTACAAAGATGGTGTGATATTTAATGAAATTTAAATTACAAAGTGATGACATGTAACTGATTGAATTTTTGATAATGTTAAGTTGAAGATGATGCAAGACATTAAATCAGTTATTGGTTTGTATTGTCATTGATGTCAACTTGATATCATTTGTATGGTCATATACATAATGCCAAAGACTTCAGAGAATCAATGGAACAAAGGTTATGCTTTCAGCAATGCATAAAAGTCAAGTATTCACCAAGTGACAGACTACACCGGCGGAGTGCACACCATCGGTAAAGATAGAGATAAAGTCTCAGTGATGCCCGACGAGCAAAAGACAGTGTTGCCCAATGAAGCAGAATCACAAGATACCTGACGAGCTAAAAATAGTGTTTCCTGACAAGAAAGATCCAATGATGCCCGACGGACGGAGATCTCGAAGCTAACTGGAGTTGTACCGATGGAATTGGCAGTTGTCACCGGCGATGAACTGCAGAATTAACTGACAGAACAAAGAGATAAAAAAATGGCAAAATATCTAGCTGGCAGAGCTTAAGGATAGACTTAACTGGTTGTTTTATTTGTTTTATTCGACCACAGTTAAGTAAGCAATTTAAAGATGATTTACACAGCTGGCAAGAAGATAAATATGAGATAAATCAGGAGTTAAAGCCAAAAATCAATTTGGATGGATTATTTTTCATGCCAAGAATCAAGAATCAAGAACCAAGAATTAAGGAATATCATGTCTATATAAGAGACAAGCATAATTCATTTCTGCAAGCACTCAGATACATGGGGTAGTGAATTGATAGAAGATGCTGAAGAGAAACTGAAGAAGGTTAAACTTCATACAGTCCTGATCAATCAAGCTAGGGGAAGAGCTAAATAATTCTGCAGACACCAACACACAGTGAAGCACAACATCACAAAGAAGAAATAATGAAGAACAAAGGAATAGAATTGATACATTGATTAGAAAGGTATTTTATGTAAATAGATCTGAATATCTGCAATTCAAAGTTGCATTAGAAACAGGTCATTGTGTTTCAGTTTAACCATTGAAGCATTAAGTCTCTTAACAGAGCAAGACTTAACAGTCTTTTGTAATTGAGGTATATCCTAATAGATTATGAGAAGGTTGACTCATGATAGTAGCATTGGTCTTACCTAAAGCCTATTGACAATCTAAGAAGGAGGCTGATTCAAAGATGGTAGTAAGATTAGCATAAAGCCTATTGACAGTCTAGAGGCTGATTCAAGGATGGTAGCATAGATGCAAGATACTAAGTGACAACCTATGTATAAAAATACTCTAAATAGGTCTCACTTAATAGTGTGTATGTAACCTTTAACAGGGTTGGCTCCTAATAGGGCTCACTTCAGAAGAGTGAAATTTGGGGTACCGGTCCCAGTGGTTTTTCCCTTAACAGGGTTTCCACGTTAAAATCCTCGTGTTATGTGTGTATGGTTTATTACTTTATTGTTTTACATTTCACATATGCATTTATGGATTGATTGGTATACTCTGCATATTTACTGAGTATCGATAAATAATTTTTACTGCCTATCGGTTATCAAGGAGAAGAAAGACAGACAAGGTAAATCGACAGACAGTCATTTTTTTCAAATATTTCAAAGGCATACATCTTGTAGGGACTTAATAATCAGAGGTGTATTAACTGGTGGATTGAAGTTTAAAAGGATAAATTTTGAGGCTACTGATTCACCCCCCCCCTCTTAGTTATTACTAACAATTGGTATCAGAGCTTGTGTTCTTAGAATGAAGGTTTCAAGACCTAAGTAAATATCACAACATGAACAGACGAGATGTGCCCAAGTTGAAGAAGGACAACTTTGCTTCATGGAAAAGAAGGATAAAGATTCACTTATCACATATTGGCAATGATATTACTCAATACTTAGATACTGCATATGTGTTGCCTATAGGACCATTGATAGTAGATCAATTAAGAGTAAATCATGAACATAACTACATGGTTATAGAGCTTTCAGCCTCACTCTCTGATGCTGAATTTGAAGATGTCAAAGATTGCAAAAATGCAAAAACAATGTGGGACAAGTTGAAACTTGTACATGGAGGTGATGCAAATGATCCTCAGAGGAAAGTTGGATGATCTCAGAATGAAAGAAGGTGAAAACATCACATAGTACAACACAAGAATAAAAGAAGTAGTCAATGCTATATGAGGTGTTGGAGGTACACTTGAAGAGGAGATAGTGGTAAGTAAAATTCTAAGAACCTTATTTCCTATATATGCTATTAGAGTCTCTGCTATTCAAGAAATGAGATCAATGGAAAATAATACAGTCACTCTTGATAGCCTAATTGGTAGACTGATTTCATTTGAGATGAATAATTTTGATAATAGTGTCTTACCAAGTTTAGAGTCTGCATTCAAGTCTTCTATGAGAATAAGCAAAT
>MU223780.1:517154-534958 GCA_018584345.1 Thuja plicata | reverse complement strand
ATCTATGCATTTCTTTCTCATTTCCATGTTATGTTAGGATTGTTAATCTAGAATATTAGATCTTGATATTGCATGTTCAAAAGACTCTTTCCAAAGAGCAACACACACACAATATACATTCTATATATTTGGCTATTCATGGAGGTGGAAACCACCAAAATGGGGTTTTGACTAAGGAAAAACCCTATATAGCCACCCAAAAAGCCCCTTTTTAGATATTTGTAGGTGTAGGACAGAGGATCCAAGGTTAGATCTAGATACCCTTTTCGGATCTCTTTCGGACTGTGAAAATAGGGACGCTTTCAGATCTGTGCAGACAACATTGGAAAAAGTGGTACAGGGTCAACCTTTTTCATAAGATGACATCGGAACAAAAAAATATTTTTGGGTTTTGTTCGTCTCTGCGTTCTGGTTTGGTATCAACTATCAGCATCTCTAGAAACAATCTACAGAACTCAGAAAATGAGTTTCTCCAGATCTGCTATGTCATGAGGTAGGCATTTTATTACATCATTCTTTACATGTTCTCTTCCATCCTTTTGATCAATATAATTAAACGTAATATCTTGAATTTGGACATAGGATTTCCCTTCACTATACAAATCTTATTTAGGATGTCTAGGGCACCAAAGCCTCCAAATTTAGATCTTACAGATAATATGATACATTTCCTATAGAATAGTAGGGTTTTCTAATGGAGCATATGACATGTCTCCTGTAGAATAGTAGGGGGGTATATGCAAAGAAATAAACAACTATCTTGCAGACAGAGTAGACACAATAATAAACTGGGAAAGAGCCAATCTTGGAGATAGATTATTCTAGTTGGGAGCTTCCCTAAATAATTCTCATTGGGGTGCTTTCTTGTCCCTCACCCTCGGTGTCTTTTGGTGCACCAGGAAGAGATAGATGCCATCGTTAGAATCTAGTTGAGGCATGTTACTCACTCCTCATGTTACTCACTATATCTGTATATCGCCCCTAAGATGGAAGCTATATTTCATCCTCCCCTACTATTAAGCATGCTCCCGCCATAGCCCCTACTATTCTAAAGTTAGGGACCCCTTGTTTCTAAAGTTAGGGGCACCTACCCTAAAGTTGGGTCAAATATTCTACCTTTATCTAGTCCTACTATTCTCAGGCTAGGCTATGTCACCTTTAGAATAGTAGGTCCATCCCGCCAGTCATATGAAAAAGACAAATTCCCTTCCCTACCCTTACAATAGTAGGGCCATGGTAGTCAAGTAGATTAATTTGTGGCAATAATAATTATCGAGGGAGGCCCCTACTATTCACAAAGGGTCCTACTATTCTAAAGGGTTTGAGTGGGAAGACATAGGATTTTTCCAACTAGCCATAGAATAGTAGGGGCCTCTCATCTAGGGCTCAATAGTTCCCATAGGAAGGTAGGTAGGAATCATAGGGTTCCCAGGAAAACCAGATTCGATCTAGGAGGTTGAGCAAGCAAGATGAGGGAGAGAGTATTAGATACCTAGACATAGTGGGTTCCTTCATTCCTTTCTAGAACTAACTATTATAGAAAGGAGTTTGAACTCTATGAGTGCTACTAATTTTTACTCATTTTTTTATACCAACTAACTAAGAAAATGATTTGGGTTGAAGTGTATCCTTTACTTCTGAATGGCCAGCTCTACTCCCACCCCGCTTATAAAATGGTAGGGCCCCTAGAAAATTTAGCTAGGGTTTGGCTAGAAGTTTATCTCTCATATCTATCTGGAAGCTTTAATATTCTATGGACAATAATTCTATAGTCCACAAATGAGATAGTAGGTAGTAGGGCTCTGACAAACACAGATAGGGGTCCCATTCATATTATGTACTAAGCTTCATTCTAGATGGGTGAGTGTTGTGAGCTCACTATCACTAATAGGTGGATAGAAAATCTAAACTATTAAGAGAGGAGAGGGTACTCTCCTAATGTAGATTGATAGGGATAGGTTGTTGTTTTACTGAGGGGGGGAGTGAATTAGAAAACAATGAAACTTAAACTCTAATTCAACTTGGTAAGATAAACTTATACAATAACCGAATCAAAAATAACTTAAGAGATTTGTAAATATCATGAATAATAAACATGCAACACATATAACACTAGTGTTTAACAAGGAAACCCAATTTGGGAAAAACCTCTGTGGGAATTCTCACCCATGAATGAAAATACTCTTATGAAGTATTCTTGATCAAAAGCCAATCCTGCTAAAGATTACAATGCACATTGTTAAATGTGACCCTGTTAGAGGATTTACCTCAGATCTGTTAAAAGCTTCACCCTATTAGGAGTGGCTTGGTTAAAGGGCTTCAAGAACACTCTTTTAGAATGTCACATCTCACAAGGATTTTACAAAAATACTGTTAAAGAGATTTTCAGTGTCCCTTTGGTTTAAAATATTTTGTGCTACAAATTTTAATAAGAAATAATATATTATTTGATCTGTAATACTACAAATACCACTTTCTTGATCAGATCACATATGCGCTCTATGACTATTGGAATCAATACTTCACCTGTCTCTTCTCTAGACTTAGATTTCTCCTTTTGTTCTTCATTGCTTCACTTGGTAGAACATCCATACTTTAACTTGAAATCCTTAATTTAATAGATCTCATTCTTTATATAGACTCTATTTTTTCCTCTTAATCTCCTTGATTAGGTTTTCTTTCAATTACTCTCATCCATGAAATCATCCTTATGAACCAATTCAATAAATTTCATACTTGGTGAATCGCTTCCCATCTCCTTGGGACTTGAACTTTTCTTGGAATCAGTATCATCATTTTTTCTTCTTAATCATTACCATAGATCATCAAGTTGACATTTCTTGAATGTAGATATTTGTAACTATGTCCTTCTTCATCCTTGGAATTTTCTAGATCACTGTGGCTCACCATTAAACGTGTTGTTATCCTTGTTTATAACAACTTTTCTGCTTGGTAACTAACTTTTGAACTTTGTGTCTTGGCTCACTTGGTGACTTAGTGTCTCAATGTCTCTTACTGACAAACACATCCCTTTTATTGATAGACTTCATCTTGCTCGATAACTAAATAGTTTCCTTTTACCGACTTTCTGAATCTTCTTACTGACTTGATAAATTCAAATGTAAAGTAGAAAAAAAAATATCAATATGAACTTATCATTATTTGATCTATATTAACTACCCAATTAAATCACACTCCAAAAGATATGGCAATTTAATATGAATTATAAATCAATTGCTTGATATCAATGACAAAATAATAACTAATCTAATCTTTTTTACAATCTTTTATACCTCTGATCTCGGCCTTCATCATCTCTATAAGTTGAGTAACAATCTGCATATTTGGCATTGATGGAAACACTTTCAATTGATGATGGCATAATTTATCATCTCTTTTCTGACTTTACTCCCTCTGAGATGTTTGATCTTGTTCTCCCTCTAAGTTGTTTCATCTTGTTCTCCCTCCATGTTCATTTCCCATTCTCTCTTTTCTCTTGTAATCATCAATTATTTGATCTCCCTCTTTGAGAACAATGCCAAAGGTGCATACTCCTAAAAAAAAATTTAGGAAGTGGATTATAACTTGTATGTACTAATATCTCACTACATACATAATTATTTTTCACAACTATAGGCATCACCTAAAGTGTGAACACTAGCATCAAGTCATAAAATAGATCTTCTATTGAATCCTAGAATTGATGCAGCATGCATCTTCCTCTAGTGAATTTTGGATAGGGGTAGGACCCCTAATTTTCCTCTAAGATACTCAAAAGAATCCTTTGGTAGTGGGTTGGTAAAGATATCTTCTAACTGCTCCTTTGAATTCACATACTCCAACATCACATGCTTGTCTTGAAATTGTTCTCTCAAATAATGATACTTGATAGAAATGTGCTTGCTCTTAGAATGCATCACCGAACTCATTGATATGTTTATAGCACTAGTATTATCACATAAAATAGTAACTAGATTGGTAATCTCCTCTTGCATACCTTCAAGAAGCTGTTTGATCTATACAATGTTTGCACAATTCATAGTTGCAACAACATATTCAGCCTCAGCAATATAATGTGATATAGAAGTTTGTCTCTTACTCATCCATGTCACTAATATTTCTCCTAAAAAGAAAGCTCATGCACTTGTATTTTTCCTATCAACAATTTTTCCAGCCCAATCAACATCATTGTAGACCTTCAATTTAAAATCTCCTCCTTTCTTTTATAGAAGATGGAAGTCTTCCATTCCTTTCAGATATCTAAATATTCTTTTGACTGTAGATATGTGTGATTCCTTTGGATTGACATAAAATCTTGCAACAATACCAAATGCATGAGAAATATTAGGTCTACTATGTACAACATGTTATAAGTTACCAGTAATTTATCAGTAGATTGTCTCATTCACTTCCTTTGGCTCATCTTCTTTTGATAACTTGCAACCACTAACCATCGGTGTTCCAACCGGTCTTGAGTTTTCCATACCAAAAGTATTTAGGATCTCCTTTATGTACTTTGATTGTGTGATATAGATCCCATCCTTGACTTGTTGAATCTATAGTCCAAGAAAGAATTGTATCTCTCCTATCATGGGCATCTCAAATTCCTTTCTCATCTCTTCAGTAAAAGATCTGCATAATGTGTTATTTCCTCCAAAAATAATATCATCAACAAATATTTCAGCAGTAAAAATCTTGTTATTACTATCACATTTCAGATACACATTATTGTTGTCACTTGTTCTTTGAAATCTAATCTTGATTAGATATGAATGTAACCTTTCATACCATGCTCACGATGCTTTTTTCAAACCATACAATGCCTCGTGTAGTTTACATACCATGTCCTTGTTAGTATTCTCAAAAAATCCTTTAGGTTGTTCTATATAGACTTCTTCTTCAAGAATACCATTAAGAAATGTAGACTTGGCATCCATTTGATAAACTTTAAAACCTTTATAAGCTGCATATTCTAGTAGAATTCTAACTCCTAATCTAGAAAAAGGTGCAAAAGTCTCACCATAATCAATACCTTCTTCTTGTGCATACCCCTTGAAAACTAGTCTTGCTTTGTTTCTGATTACATCTCCATGTTCATTCAATTTGTTTTTAAAAATCCACTTTGTACCAATAACATTTTTATCTTTAGCTCTCAGTACCAAAGTCCATGTGTTGTTCTTTTCAATATGATCTATCTCTTCTTTCATAGCTTTAATCCAATCTTCATTTTCTAATGCATCTTTTGCTCTTCTTGGCTTTAATTCAAAAATTAAGCATGTATTATCTCTTAGCTTGCTTCTTGTCATAATTCCAGCATTCTTATCTTCAATAATCTTTCTCGATGAGTGGTTTCTTCTCACATACTTAGCTAGAATAGGCTCGATAGGTCGTGGTTCTTCATTTTCATCATTCGGTGGTAGTTCTCTCTATTCAGGTTCCTCCTCAGTTTGTGCTTTAGGTAAGATATCAGGAATCTTAGGTTGAACATATACAAATATTTGGTATATGTTCAACTCATCAGATGCAAACTCTCCTCTATCAGATCTCAGACACTTAAATTGTTAGTATCCTTTTCAACTCTTTCCTTATACCACTTAAACTTTTGAAAATCATCAGATTTTTCTTTTAAAAACATGACATACATCATTCTTGAAAAATCATCAACAAATAAAATGAAAAATCTATCACCATATTAACTTTGTGTTCTCATTGGTCCACATAGTTCAGTGTGCACTAATTCCAAAATTACTTGAGTAGTGTAAGATTTGCTTACAAAACTTGAATTTTTCATCTTACCAACTTGACATCCTTTGCACATGAAATTTTTAAGGTTTATCCAATCTCGGTAGACCTCTAACTCTATTATTTTTTCTCACTTTAATTGAGTTGTCAAAATTCACATGACATAACCTTTTGTGCCATAATGATACATCCTTAATTTTAGCATATAGATAACTCTTAGTAGATGTATCAAGGTAAAATAAGACCTTTAGATTATTCTCTAGTGGCAACCAGAATTCCATTATGATCAAATAATTTTACCTTTCCATTCTGAAATTCTAGTCGGTGACCTATATTGTTTAGTTGTGCCACACTCAATAGATTATACTTTAGTCCTTCAACCCAATAGATGTCATCACATCTTGTATTATTCAACTGAATTATAGAACCTTTACCTTTCATAGGATATGGGGCATCATTACCAAATCTAACATATCCTCCATCATGTTCTTCCATAGTAGTAAACTAAAGTGTGCCACCAGTCATATGGTGTGAACAACCACTATCTATAATCTAGGTATCATTCTTGCTTAGATGTGAGATTAGGGTTTTTCTTCTTCATACTTTTATTCATCAAAATTATCCTTGATAGAAACATACACAACTTCTTTACCATCATCCTCATCTATATCATCATTGGTTAGTCCTTTGATTATAAATGTGGCATGACTTCTTACCTTTGTTCCTAAAATCTCAGAATCTCCTAACTCTATTTTCTCTTTTGTTATCATCTCGGTTGTCTTTCTTCTCATCATTGTCATTGTTAGGGAATCTAGCAGTAATGTGACCAATCTCGTTTCATTAAAAAAATTTCAAAGGTAGGTTACCTCGGTACTTTCCTTTTCCTCTTTGTAGTCTTCTAGCTACTAGAGCTTCAAAATCCGCTTAATTTCCTTCATCTTCATCATATAGTTCTTCTAACTCACTCTTGCAACTAGAAAACCTTTCACCCTCACTACTTGCATAATCATCACTAGGTCTAGACTCTCTAGAACTTCCAATCTTCAAAGATGATTTAAATGCAGACTCAATCTTAGCAGTGGCAGGTAAACTATTATCAAATTCATTTATCTCAAAAGCAATCAACTTACCAATTGTAGCATCCAATGAAACACTCATCTGAGGAATGGATCTCAGTTCTTGTATTACAGATACTCAGATGACATACATAGGTACAATGTCCTAAAAATTTTACTTATTGCATCTTCTTCGTTAATATTTCCTCCAAAACCTCTGATAGCATTCACAATTTCCTTCAATCTTGCACTATACTGTGCAATAGTTTCACCTTCTTTCATTCTTATAAAATTAAATTAGCCTCTCAATCTTTCAGTTTTTGCCTTCTAAACATGCTAATCTCCACAATGTACCAATGCAATCTTATCCAACATCTATTTTGTTGTATCACATCGTTTAAGGTCACTGAACTCTAGCTTGGTGAGAGAAGATGATATCTCAATCATAACTTGTGTGTGATCTTTTCTTTCTCTTATTTTCTCAAGTGTCATAGGCCCAAATGGCGGTGGTAAATACTTATTATCAAGATAGTATAATGCATACTCTCCAATCCCATATAAGTGCAACCTCATTCTATTTTTCCATGTAGAGAAGTTATCCTTATTCAACTTTGGTGCCTCCCTCTTATACATCTTCGGATCTTTAAATCAAATATTTTAAACTTATCTCTTTGGAGTACTCAGCTCTAATACCAATTGTTGGTTTATTGAGGGGGGGTGAATAAAAAAATAGTGAATCTTAAACTCTCAAAACTTAAACTTTGATTCAACTCGGGAAGATAAACTCCTACAATAACCAAATCAAAAATAACTTAAGAGATTTGCAAAGATCATGAACAATATACATGCAACACATATAACACCAATGTTTAATGAGGAAACCCAATTTGGAAAAAACCTTTGTTGGAATTTTCACATAAATGAAAATACTCTTCTGAAGTATGCTCGGTTAAAAGCCAAACTTGTTAAAGATTACAATGCACATTGTTAAATGTGACCCTGTTAGAGGATTTACCTCAGATATGTTTAGATCTTCACCCAATTAGGAGTGGCCTAGTTAAAGGACTTTGAACACTCTTTTAGAATGTCACCTTTCACAATGACTTTACAAAAAGACTGTTAAGTCCACTAGGTTAAGAGATTTTCTCCTACAAATGTTAATAAGAAAAAATATATAATTTTATCTTTAATATTGCAAGTACCTCTTTCTTGATTAGATCCCTTATGCTCTCTATGAATACTGACATCAATAAATCATCTGTCTCTTCTCTAGACTCAGATTTCTCCTTTTTTTCTTCACTGCTTCACTCGGTAGAACATCCACACTTCAACTTTCTATCCTTAACTTCATATGATCTCATTCTGTATATAGACTCTATTTTTTCTTCTTAATCACCTTGATTAGGTTTTCCTTCAATTACTCTCAGTCATTAGATCATGCTTATGAACCAATACAATGAATTTGATACTCAGTGAATCGCTTCCCATCTCCTCGGGACTTGAACTTTTCTTGGGATCAGTATCATCATTTTTTTTACTTAATCTTTACCATAGATCATCACCTTGATTTTTCTTGAACGTAAATTTGTGTAACTAAATTATTCTTCATCCTTGGAATCTTCCAGATTACTATGGCTCACCATTAAATGCATTCTTATCCTTGTTTATAACAATTGTTCCTCTCGGTAACAAACTTCTAAACTCGGTGTCTTGGCTCGCTCGGTGGCTCAGTGTCTCTTACGGACAAACACATGCCTTTTACCAACAAACTTCATCCTTCTCGGTACCTAAATAGTTTCATTTTACCAACTTTACCAATCTTCTTATCGACTTGATAACTTTAGATGTAAATTAGAAAAAAACTATATCAATACGAACTTATCATTGTCTGATCTATATTAACTACCCAATTAAATTATACTTCAAAATACATGGAAATTCAATATGAACCAGAAATCATTTTCTTGACATCAATAAAAAAATAAAAAATTGATCTAATCATTTGTACAATATTGTATACCTATGATCTTTGTCTTCATAATCATCTCCATCAATTGAGTAACAAGATTTAGACCTTTGATTCCCTTATGACAGGGGAGGAACTCAGCCATAGGGAAAATGAAGGACTGGTGAAGATGGTTGCGGTACCATAGATATACCATCTGTGATACATGGATCTCCGATCAGCTCACCTATTTGAGGGAATGGCTTCACTTGGACATTACTCTATAATGGCACTTTTTTCCCTATAGATAGTAGGGATCCTCCCCCACCGCTAGAAATCAGAACTTTATGCTCCTACCATAAAATTTTAGGTTCCCTCCAACCCCGCTACTATTTTAAGGAATCAACCTACTAATGAAAGAAAATATATCAAGACCCTATTTATTAATTAACCTGCTAGAATAATATAATAATAGGGGCTCTATTTATTATTGAAAATATATTGAGACCCTCCAACTACAATTGGAGGAGGGCCCTACACTGATTAATGGAAGGGTGGTTAATTAATTATCCTACTAGAATAAGGAGGGATTCTCTCACCCATAGAATAGTAGAGGATGAGAGGCATATTAAATACTGTAAAGTTCCTCCCCTTCCATTTTAAGGCCCCTACTATTCTAAAAGGTCACCCTACAATTCTATGGGGCCAGTTCCAATTCTACCATTCAGGGCCTCACCTAGATCAAGAGTCAGACCAGTTCCAGTTGATGGAGTTGATTAGATCTACTAGCAACAGCTAGTGGGGCATTCAAGAAGCTTCTTAAGGTTTGTAAGTTTAGCCAATTACATTCTCGGTTGACTCAGTTGATCCAATAGGAGAGGCAGAGATAGGGGCCAATGTATTTTTGGGTTGGGAGGCTTGTCACCCAGGGGGTGGGTGGGAGGATATATATATGGAGAGGTACGGTTAAATCAAAAAGATATACACTTTCTTGATCTCTATCTTGCCTTCCATGCCTTCCCCTGATCCAAAATATTGGTCTAATATCAAGGGAGGGGTTTACTATAAAATAGTAGGGCCCTTCACCTTTGTTCTTATTTCCAATCCTCCAATTATAGATTCATAGTGAGCGGATTCAGTCCAATGGTTCCTCCCAAAATAAGATGGGTCAGATGGGCATAGACATGGACCTCTTTGGTTTGGATTGGAAGAAAAAGAAACTTCTACTCAACCACCCCTTTAGAAGAATCATAGGGCTGTAGTCATACTATTCTAAGGGTAGGGGAATAATAAAATAATACGGGCCACCCTGGATATTCTACCAAACCCTCTATGACATTCCTAGTTAAGAAGGGTCATCCATTACATTGAAGATATAGAAGGAATCAAGTCATTGATCTATCAAGTTTACACGTAGTGATGGTTGTACTCACTCTTATACCTACCCATGAGATATTAGGCCATGAACCACTATAATTGGGTGGGAAACTATATTTCTTAGCAACTACCCCCTGTATTCTAGCCAGCTAATTAATAAGGACCTTCAAAAACATATACTTATATCATCCTAAAAAGTAAGTACTTGATTTGTGGTTAATTTAGGATCATTTTGGGCCTACTTTAGTGTGGTTCATTTGATTGGGTTTCATATTGCACTTAAATGTACACTTTATTAACATATGGGTCCTTGTTTCTTTCCTAATCCTCCCTAATTTGTGCAAAATTGAGGTATCATCTTATTTCTAATCATCCTCCCCTATTTTCATCCAATTACAAAATTTCCCTTCCTTTTATGATCTTGGAATTCTCTCCCCATATCAGAATCATCCGACCTTCCAGATCCCACAAATATTATAGGCTATGCCCTCCAATCATAAGCAAGCAACTTTCTGGAGGGGTTTAGTTGAAGTTCGACTACACCCCTAGGGGTGTAGTTGAGTTTGAATTTACCCCTGGGTTTTATCTAAGTTTTGGCCCTAGGTCCTATCTGGCACAATCATCGGTGTTTTGGATCCATGGTCAGCCTGTGTAATTCTATTTCTAGATGCACTATAAAAGGATCTCCCTCTTCCTTCATTTTAGAGACACACATCGTCATTATGAACATGCAACCATTATTATCAAGAAACCATTGAGAAAGAAATCAAGAAAATTATTGAGCATCCAAGTGCATTTTCAAGTGGCATTCTAGCATTCAAGTCTACAAGAATTAAAGGTGTCTTCCGTAGATCAAGCTTATTTCCCCATTGAGGCCAAGAAAAGTAGTTTCTTGGAAGGACATTGACATTATTTCTTCATTTGTCAATCATTCATTGGTTATTTACAAAACATCTTCATGAGATTTTGTCTTGCATGATTTCCTATTGGTTTTTGTGTGGAGTCAAAGCTATTGCATCAACTTTCTTGATTACATTCAAAGAGGTAACTGATTAATTCCATGATACACTTCATTTCACATCTAATCTATGTTACATGTAAGCATTCCTTACTTCATTTCAATTAATGGTTAATTCCTAAACTGGGGATTGACCAAGGCAAGCCTCATTCCATAAACAATTTCCCTTTTTCTATGTGTGGGAATAGGTTTTGGGATCTCCAAATTTAGATTCAGGCATTTTTGGGGTTATCTCAGATATCAGAATCAGAAAGTACACAATCATAAAAAGAGGGGTGTAGTCAAATCTTGATGTGTACCTAAAAAGTTGATTTGTTCCTAGAAGCCTCATATTTTTGCACTCAAAAGTTATAGGTGCCAGGGTCTCAGATCTAGAATGGTTTCAGTCTGCGACATCTCTATGACTGGAAATTATAGTTTCAAGGCATATAAGCTCCAAATCCATTTCAAGGTGCACAAATCCTTCTCCAATATTGTAATTTATTTACTAAAGCAATCAGATCTGATTTTTAATTAGTCATTTTCAGTTACCTCTCAGATATGTACTTAACCTTAATCAATTAATCAAATCCAATCCATTAATCCTTTTTATAGCAGAAATATACCTTATCCTCATCTCTTTGCATCTAGGTTTTGCATTTACACCCTTCATCTTGGATTGTGTTAATCAAGCTCAGATACAAAGAGTTTGGGTTTTTCCATTTCCCATAATTCCAGCAAGATTTTGGTGAGTGATCTCTACCTTAGCATTGCTCACCATTTTCTACTATACATTTTGGTGAACCTGACTTATGACATTTCCTCTTTTGATTTTGGTGGTTAGATATCCTTTATATACATGTTGTGCTTCTAGATCTACTTTTTATGCATTGTGTTCATCACTATTATAGAGCCATTGCATTCTTGCATGTCCTTTTCATTCTTTCATGTTTCAAAACAATTAAAATCCAAAAAAAAAAAATATTCCTGCATTGTTAATTCATTTTTTGTTTTGTTTCATAATATTAGCTTGTTTCATTGCCAAATGTCTGATTTCTTTGTCCAAAACTTTACTGCTTTTGATGATCCATTTAGTAGTAAATATTTTGATATGTTAAATGAATCCCTTGATGACCTCTTATCTACTAAATCTTCCTCCACACCTCCTAAACTCTGATTTTATCAAAATTTAATTAATGTGATACAAGGATTTAGGTTTTACAATACTCCCCATTATGAACCAATCAATGATTCTTCTCCCAAATATTCTCTCCATCATGAAGACATATTGATGCAAGAACCTACTTTTAATCCTTCTCGCAATGATATCCCTCTTTAGGATGAACCATTAGAGAATGACATTGATTATTCGCTTGATATGTGCCTCCCCCATGAGACTACCTTTGTGCAAGAGAATGATTTGGTGATTAAAAAGGGTGATATGATTGAAAATTTTCTCCTCTCTATTCCAGTCATCTTCCCTCTAGAGATGAAGAACAAATAAGTTTTAGATTTTCCTCTTATAAAACTACCTTAGAAGTAGAGGATGATATTCTTGATGCTCTCCCTTTTCCAATTGAATCTTTTTAGAACAAATAACTTAATCAAGTCAATACCATTCAAGATACTCATCAAAACAAACCAGTGATTATTGTAAAAGGTGTTATGCAACCTAATTATCATGTAGTTCCAAAGACATATACTGAAGAAAATAATACCCATTATGTCTTTCCTTCTACAAATCTAACCTTAGAAAATAAGGATCCTAATCAAATCAACACTAGTCATTGTAGTCAATCTCTATTTCCTTCTTCAAATATTTCTCAAATACAAATAACTGGTCTATCAACACTTCTAGATGATGATTGGGGAACCTTAGAATTCACACCAACATCTCGTCGCAAGGATAAGACCTTTTACTTTGAGAATCAAACAACTCTGTCTAGTGAATGTGTAAATATGTATTGGTGCTCCTTAAATTTCAATCCCCTTCCACCTAAAGGAGCATCTTATCTTATTGATACATCAAATATTCCTAATGAGAAAAAAATTTCAAAAGAAACTTTTGGTTTCCAACCTTCCTCTTTACTCGATCAATCTATAGACTCTCCTCTCATTTTCTCCTCACAACAAGATTCTATTTTGTTTGAGATTCTAAAGGCCAACTTAATTACTATTCCTTTAAAAAAACAAGAAAAAAAATAACAAACACAAACAAAAAAATTCTTCCATTTGTATCTTTCATCAAATTCAAGGCTATAAGATTAGTGAATGTTATGATTTGAAGTGTAAAATTCAAGAATTCATTGATTGTGGTATGATTCAAATGATTTTCAACAATTAATTGAATATTTTTCATGATCATGCTACTTAATATATCTACATCCCTATTATTTTTTTCCTCCCTATAAAACATTTCTACCATACTTTGCGAGCAACATAATAGTCCTTTTCCTTGTCTCCTCACTTGGGGGAAAAGGGAATTATTTCACTCTTATTCATCTCAAATGATCCATTTGTTCTCTTTGTTTACTTGTTTATTTTTATATGATGACATCGTTTCTTGCATGCATTTGTTTTTTTACATAAGGATATTCTCGTTTCAGTAGATTGACATCTTGAGTTACAACCTTATGCTTGCATTTGAAATCACATGTCTATTATAAACAAAAACCTCTTATGGAGAACAATGTTTCATTCATCTCCAATGCATCAAATATCCCAAATGGACTTGTAACTTGCATAGTATCATGTCCTTTATTGCATGGATTGTTGAAAATCATTGAGAATATCATTGAAAATCATTGGCATGATGATAAGTTAATGACAAGTTTTTTCATTGATGTCAAATAGTATCGATATTACTATAAGAGATAAGGAAGATATATCAGAATATAGAGGTCAACTATCAGAAGCCGACCACTATTATACCTAAGGGAAAGCATGAAGAAACCAATAAGAGGTAAACTAGAAAAATATTTTAAGGGAAGACCAAGATTAAGATTTTTGTTAACCCTAAGATAAAAGGTCAGGAATGAAGGATGAGAGAAGGAGATTTAAAGATAAAAAGGATTAAGGAACATATTAGAAGAGAAAATTGAAGAGAAGCAGAGTAGAGAAGCGAATCAGAAGTAAAGGAAAATAAAGAACAAAGATTGTGAACTTAAGGGATCTGAACAACTTTAGAAGGAAGTGCATACATGTCATTAGTCCTTTGTAAAGAATCCTAACAATTTCTAGAAGGTATTGTAAATCCCTTAATCGGCTAGTCTCTAACATGACTTAGAAGCTCTTTATTGTATGATTTTTTTTCAATCCTTTAACAGGGTGAATGTTGTATAGGAAAGATTGAATCTCTTAGTAGAGTCATCTTAATAGGACTATAGATACACTTAAAAATGTATCAGTCACTTCTAATCGGGCGAGTCACTCGGAAGGTGACATATTGTATTCCTAACAAGAAATTTTTTTTATGTGCAGGAAAGAGTTGTGGGTGTCATCCCCACCACAATTTTTCCCTTTGACCATGGGTTTCTACATAACCAAAATACAAGTATTTGTTAGAAATAACTGAGAGGGGGGGGAGTGAATTAGTGGCCTTGAAAATTAATCCTTAAATCAACCCTTTAAACTTACAACCACAAATTATGTCTTAAGTTATCTTCTGTCCTACAAGATGAGTGCCATGAAATACTTATATCAATTCTCTACTTGTCGGATTTCTTTGCTATTCTCTCTTCTTTATATTTACCAATAAGAATTCACCTATTTACTGAAACATAGTAAATATGTAGAGTATACCGATCAATCCAAAATCAAGTATGTAAGATACAAAACAATAAAGAAATGAATCATACACACATAACACATGGATTTTTAACGTGGAAACCTTGTTAAGAGAAAAACCACTGGGACTGGTACCCCAAATTTTCACTCTTCTAAAGTGAGCCCTGTTAAGAGCCAACCCTATTAAAGGTTACAAACACACTGTTAGGTGTGACCTTGTTATCTAGGATTTAGAAATAGTTTGTCAACTAGTATATGGCATCTATTGCTACCATCCTTGATCAAACACTCACTTGGCATGTCAATAGGTATTAGGCATATCCAATGCTACTTTTGTGATCAAACTTTTTGATACTCCTTGGGATGTATCTCAATTGAAAAAGAATTTTAAGTCCTACTCGGTTAAGAGGCTTATATTCTTCAATGGTTAAACTAAAACACTAATGATCTGTTCATACATACAACTCAATTGCATATTTTTAGATCTATTGTAGTTCCATTACTTCACTGATCAATATAATAAAATATATACCTTTTCTCCACACTTTTTATACTCTGTGATGCTTGTCTCACTATTCATTTGTGTCTGCAGAATCTAGCTCTTCCTTTAGGTTGTTGATCAGGACTAAAATGAAGACTTTCTTCTCCTTCAGATTTCCTTTAGCATCTTTCCTATTCTCTTGTTCACCCCACACAATTCCTAATGAATTGCGTTTGTCTCTTATAGACATGATTTCCTCTTTTCTTGGCTTTCTTGATCTTGGCGTGTTCAACAATCTTTGTCAATAGATTTAAAGAAAATCTCTAGTATGATCTCATAGAGATCTTCTTGCCAACTGGACAAAGCAGCTTTAAATCAATTACTTATCTTCAGCTTTATCTAGATGATTAAAAAAATGATAAGTATCTATTAACTCTATCTTTAGCCTCTTGACAGCTAAGCATTTTGTCATTTTCTAAACTCTATTCTATCAGTCAACACTTCAGTTAGTCATCAGTGACAACTGATTATTCCATTGGTGTGACTTCATTTTTCATCGGGATCTTCATCCTTGTCTTCTCCGTCGATCAACACTGAAATTCTTTCATCGGGTTACTTTGTATTTTTCTCATTAGGAAACATTGTAACTCTTCTCATCGGTAATGTTGTACATTTGTTCATCGAGAAACACTATGACTTAGCTCTTCTACTTTGACCATCGGGTGAACTCCGCTGATGTATACATTCATTTATTGAATACTTGACTTGTATGCATTACTGATAGCATATCTTTGATTCATGAGTTCTTTGAAGTCTTTGGTAGTATTACAATGACCATACAGATTATATCAAGTTGACATCAATGACAATACAATACATTAACTGATTTAATGCCTTGCATGAACATCAACTTGACATCTTCAAACATTCAATGAGTTACATGTCATCAATCTCTCCCTTTGGTATTGATGGCAACATACTACATTATCATACTATACTATTGCTAATACAATATGAAATATATAGTTTCATCAAGCTTTCCTAATGTAACTGTTACAAATGTCTAGCTATCAGTAAGCACAAATAGATTTGATTTGATTCTTGCAGCTTTCTATCTGTCTTTAATCCCTTCAATGGATAGATGTATAATTTTTATATCTCTGATGTGATGTGTTCTCCTTCTTTTTCAAACTCTATCCCTTTGACTGTTCTCCTTTCTTTTGATGTTTTCTCTCCCTTTCTATTTTCTCTCCCTTCCTGATTACTTCTCTTTTTTTATACTTTGATGGATATGATCTCTTCCTAAGATGATAATGGATAAAATCACTCTCTTTATCAGTATGATAATGAGATATTTCTCTCCCTTTGACATTAATTCCAACCATCTTATCTTTTCAAACAAGCTTTTCACAGTTATGTCAAGTGGATCCTTTATATCCATAATATATTCCTTAAATTTCCCAATCCATCGGTAATAACTATGTTGCTTGGAGTAGATAAATACCTTGTTGTGTATAGATTTATCTTTGAAGTCCATCTCTCTTCTTGCATCAACATGAATGATATTCTGATAATATGTAAGCTGATGCAGCCTTGTAGTTAGCTTACTGACCAATAGACAAGGGTCTCACCCCTAGTCTCTTTCTCAAGTACTCAAATGCATCCTTGGGAAGTGGCTTGGTGAAGATATCGACCAATTTTTCCTTTGATTGCACATACTCAAGTATCACTTCCTTTTCCTGAACTTGTTCTCTCAAATAATGATACTTGATGACAATATTCTTTGTTTTAGCATACATGACTGGATTCTTGGAAATGTTTATTGCACTGGTATTATCACAGTAGATAATTACTGGTTCTAAATTTTTTATATGAATACCTTCCAGTAACTGTTTGATCCATGCAATATTTGAGTAGTTTGCAGCAGCAGCAACATATTCTTCCTCTGTAGTAGATTGTGAGATGCATCCTTGTTTATTGTTGATCCATGTGACAAGTCTATCACCCATGAAGAATGATCCTTTAGTTGTGCTCTTTCGGTCATCAATATTTCCAGCCCAATTAGCGTTGGTAAAGACCTTAAGTTCAAATTTGCCTTCTCTTCTATACCATAAGACATATTCCTCGGTATTTTTCAGATATCTTAGAATTATTTTTACAATAGTCATATGTGACTCTCTGGGATTAGCAGAGAATCTAGAAACTATCCCTACTACATGTGCAATATCTGGTCTGGTATGTACAACATACATGATTTTTCCAATCATTGATCTGTACAAAGTCTAATTTACCTCTGATGACTTGTCCTCCTTTGTCATCTTACATCCAGTTGCCATCGGTGTTCCAACTAGTTTGGATTCTTCCATCTTGAATATTTTTAGTACTTCTTTGATGTACTTGGATTGTGTAATGAAAATACCT
>MU223780.1:485409-499888 GCA_018584345.1 Thuja plicata | reverse complement strand
TTACAATTTGATCAAAGAAATTGATTTGAATTGAAATTGTTCCAAAGCATTGATTCAGAAATTTGATAAAATGATAAAATAATAAATGGGGCCCAAAGTCTAGGCGACCATTTTAGGGTGCATACAAAAATAAGTTACCTTTAGTCTTGTCACCACTTCCAACAAGTTCTCCAGTAGAATCATAGATCTTAGCTTTTCTGTGATGGAATTCAACTTTGTAACCAGAAGTGTTCAGTTGTGCAACACTCAACAGAATATATTTAAGATCATCAACCCAATACACATTATCACATATGATTTTGTCAGTCGGGTTAATCAATCCTTTACCTTTGATAAGACATGGTGCATCATTACCAAATTTTACATATCCTCCTTTACATTGGTTTAGGGTTTCAAACTTATCTTTGTCACCAGTCATATGATGGGAACAACCATTGTTAATGATCCAATGATCATTTTTACTCAGATAAGAGATTAGTGCAGTTTTCTCATCATCATCAGAATCTTCTTTCATTGCAACATAAACAACTTCTATATCATTGTCATCAGAATTATCAGTGTCATTGTTAGAAGTTTCTTCAGCAATATAACAAGATTTCTTACCTTTGTCTTTGTAGTCCTTATATTTCCTGAAGTCTCGGTCATCCTTTCTGCCTTTGTATTCTTTGTATTTGTTGTCCTTTCTTTCGTCCTTTTCATTCTTTTCAGGACATCTAGCAGCTACATGACCAACTTTATTGCATGAAAAACAAATAATAGGAAGTTTACCTCTATATTTTCCTTTTCCTCTGGAAAGCCTTTTCGCCATAAGTGCTTCAAGTTCTTCAAGATCATCATCAGTAGTGTCACTATCAATGTTCACATGTTTCTTTCCTTTCTTAGATTTATTGAGAACCAGCTGTGATCTAAAAGAAGAATCAATCCCTTGTGGATTATAGTTATCACAATTTGACATTTCAAATGCAGTGAGTCTGCCTATCAGATTTTCCAGATCCAGATTATTGTTAGGAGTACATCTCAATTCTTGAATTGAAGAAACTCTAATAGCATATACAAGAAGTAAAGTTCTCAGTACCTTTCTCATAATAATGTTTTCATCAATTGTTCCATTAGCTCCTCTAATGACATTTACAACTTCTTTTAATCTACCATAGTACTGATTAACATTTTCACCTTCTTGCATTTTCATTTCATCAAACTTACCTCTTAGACTATCTGATTTAGCTCTCAGCACATTTGTGTCTCCACCATAGACAGTTTCAAGTTTGTCCAACATTTGCTTTGCATTTGTGCAACTCTTTATATCATCAAACTCAGAATAGCTCAATGAGGAGGCGATCTCCAACATTGCTTGATTGTGCTCTTGCTTTTCTTTTAGTTGTGCAACAGTGAGAGGAGAAGTAGGTGATACATAGTCATTTTCAATAAGTCGCTTAGCATCATCTCCAATACCAGCCAAATGCAATTTCATCAAACTCTTCCATGCAGGGAATTTATCTTTGTTCAGCTTAGGAACCTCCTTCTTATACATCTTGATCTTTTCGCTCCAAGTACCATCAAACTATTTTTAGGAGACCAAATCTCTAATACCAATTGTTAGAATGAATTTAGAATAACTAAGAGGGGAGGGGTGAATCAGTTATCCTCAGGTCTAAATGTAGCAAATAAAAACTTTCTATACTTCAGATCTACTCGACAGCAGTAGCATAAGTCAACAACTTTACTCATGCAGTATACTTTCTATTAAAATTTACTTGTAGAAAAATAACAGTAAAACAAACCATAAGCATTCATACAAGTTGACACAAGTATTTAATGTGGAAACCCAATATGGGAAAAACCACCAGTAACATGCTACCAAGTTTTCACTCTTCTGAAGTGAACTCTGTGAGGAGCCAACCCTGTTAAAGGTTACAATAACACACTACTAGGTGTGACCTGGTTAAAGGATTTAATCACCCTGTCAGGAGTGGCCTTGTTAGAGGACTTAGAACATTCCACCTGAATGTCACCTTATTAGAGGATTTATACAAATGACTATTAGGTCAATCTTGTTAAAGGATTTTAACTGATACAATGGTTAGAAAGTAATCAGCAGTTGTGATCTGATACATACAACTTACTTTGCAAATTCAGATCCAATTACAACTCTGATGTTAACTTACTGGATAGCCTGCATTGTCATTTCAACCTTCTAATCTACTTGGAAATCTATCAAGCAATCACACATGCAACTCTCTGCTTTTGTATTCAGCCTTCTCTGTTAGATCATGCCAAACAGTAAATCAACTATGCAAATCCTCTTGCATACACATCCACTTCACATTCAGCATCACACCTCTTGCGCACTAAATTAATAACCCCTTGAGGTTATCATATACCTCTCTATCTAGGTCAGATAAATATTTTGCCACTTAAACAAGATCGTAGATCTTAGCTTAGGTCAGATCCAACGGATCATTCCATCTTTGCATTACATTTACTTCTCCAAAGTAGTCTCTAATTAAATCTTGAAACCATGAATTAATTATGGTTACCCATACATTAAATGACTTGGATCAATCTTTAATTAACATTACATATCCCAATAAAATTAACTAAGTCGGCCAGAGATCTCAAATCTAATCATTAATCCAATTACTGTAAGTCGGCCAACATCACTGTTTTCACTTGGCAATTTCAATGGTGCTCGGCATTGAACAACTTTGCTCGTCACAAACAACTTTGCTCGGAACAAGCAACTTTGCTCGGAACAAGCAACTTTGCTCGACATAAGCAACTTTGCTCAGCACAAGCCAAACTTGCTCGGCACAGAACAACTAGAAAAAATATCTTTGAAAGATAAATAACTAATTACTTTGCTAGAGTGTGAACTAATCAAGTACCCTTTTATTTTCCTTAACTCAACCATTCACTTGGTCTTCTTGTTAAATCTTCTTCGTCAACAATAGATATGGCACTCAAACAGATAACAATAGTCTCACCAGTTAAGGTTTGACAGTAATGACAAAATAATAATTTCTTGCATTATCACTTTCCAACATTAGTATCATCATCTTTGCATTTTTCTAGGTAGCTGGCCTTCTTTCCTTTTTCCTTATAGTCTCGGGTATCTCTTCTTTCTGATTGTCGGTAGCTTCTATAATCACCTCTGTCAGACTTCTTTTCAAATGATCTGTCATTACTTCTGTCATCTTTTATTTTTTTAGTACATCTTGCAGAAAATTGTCCAATCTCTTTGCAATTAAAACAGACAAGTGGTAATTTACCTTTGTATTTACCTTTGCCTCTCTGCATTCTTCTAGCCATAAGTGCTTCAATTTCATCAAGATCATCTTCTTCACTTTCACTATCACTATCTTTTCTCATAGTGTTTTTATGACTTGATTTACTCATTCTCATAGAATTTTTGAACGCAGACTCTATATTTGGTAAGACACTATTATCAAAGTTGTTCATCTCAAATGAAATTAGTCTTCCAATCAAACTGTCTAGAGTAACATTTCTATTTGCTACTACTCTCATTTCTTGAATGGCAGATACTCTAATATCATAAGTAGGCAGTAAGGTTCTTTGAATTTTACTTACCACTGTATCTTCTTCTAGTACACCTTCAACTCCTCAGATATCATTGACTACCTCTTTGATTCTTGTGTTGTAATGAGTGATGTTTTCACCTTCTTTCATTTTTAGATCATCAAAATCTCCTCTAAGGCTTTCTGCCTTGGCTCTCAAAAAAATTTTGTCACCACCATGTACAAGCT
This sequence comes from Thuja plicata, assembly GCA_018584345.1. Taxonomy (NCBI): domain Eukaryota; kingdom Viridiplantae; phylum Streptophyta; class Pinopsida; order Cupressales; family Cupressaceae; genus Thuja; species Thuja plicata. The sequence continues at coordinate 496,124 of MU223780.1, read as the reverse complement.
TCAATTTTTCCCACATCTGCTTTGTATTTTTGTAGGTTTTGACATCTTCAAATTCAACATCAGAGAGTGAGGAAGCAAGTTCTATCATCATGCCATTATGCTCATGCTTCTCTCTCATTTGTTCAATCGTTGGTGCTCTTGTGAGCAACACATATTCAGTATCTAAGTATTGAGTAACATCATTACCAATACATGATAAGTGGAGTCTTATTCTACTCTGCCATGAAGAAAAATTATCTTTGTTCAACTTGGGCACATCTCATTTGTTCATCTTGTGATCTTTAGCTTAGGTCTTGAAACCTTCCTTTCTAAGCACACAAGCTCCGATACCAATTTTTAGAAATAAATGAGAGGGGGGGGTGAATTAGTGGCCTCAAAAATTAATCCGTAAATCAACCCTTTAAACTTACAACCACAAATTATGTCTTAATTTATCTTCTGTCCTACAAGATGAGTGCCATGAAATAATTATATCAATTCTCTACTTGTCAGATTGCTTTGCTAATCTCTCTTCTTTATGTTTATCGATAAGCAGTCACCTATTTACCGAAACACAGTAAATATGCAGAGTATACCGGTCAATCCAGAATCAACTATGTAAGATACAAAATAGTAAAGAAATGAATCATACACACATAACACATGGATTTTTAACGTGGAAAATCTATTAAGGAAAAAACCACTAGGACCAGTACCCCAAATTTTCACTCTTCTGAAGTGAACCCTGTTAAGAGCCAACCCTGTTAAAGGTTACAAACACACTATTAGGTGTGACCTTGTTAGAAGATTTAGAAGTAGTTTGTCAACTAGTATCTGGCATCTATTGTTACCATCCTTGATCAAACACTCACTTGTCCTGTCAATAGGTATCGGGCATATCCAATGCTACTTTTGTGATAAAACTTTTTGATACTCCTTGGGATGTATCTCAATTGAAAAAAGACTTTTAAGTCCTGCTCGATTAAGAGGCTTATATTCTTCAATGGTTAAACTGAAACACTAATGATCTATTCATACATACAACTCAATTGTAGATTTTCAGATCTATTGCAGGTCCATTACTTCACTGATCAATATAATCAAATATATACCTTTACTCCACACTTGTTCTACTCTGTGATTCTTGTCTCACTATTCATCAATGTCTACAGAATCTAGCTCTTATTTTAGCTTGTTGATCAGGATTGAAATGAAGACTTTCTTCTCCTTTAGATTCCCTTTAGCATCTTTCCTCTTCTCTTGTTCACCCCACACAATTCGTAATGAATTGAGTTTGTCTCTTATAGACATGATTTCCTCTTTTTTTGGCTTTCTTGATCTTAGCGTGTTAAAAAATTGTTGTCAATATATTTAAAGCAAATCTCCAGTCTGATCTCGTAGAGATCTTCTTTCCAATTGGACAAAGCAACTTTAAATCAATTACTTATCTTTGGCTTTATCTAGATGATTAAAACAATGATAAGTATTTGTTAACTCTATCTTTAGCTTGTTGAAAACTAAGCATTTTTTCATTTTCTAAACTCTCTGTTCTATCGGTCAACACTTCAGTTAGTCATTGGTGACAACTGACTATTCCTTCAGTGTGACTTCAATTTTCATCGGGATCCCCATCCTTGTCTTCTCCATCAGTCAACACTAAAATTATTTCGTTAGGTTACTCTATGTTTTATCGTCAGGCAACACTATAACTCTGCTCGTCGGTAATGTTATGCATTTGTTCATCAGGAAACACTATGACTTATCTCTTTTACTCTGACCATCGGGTGCACTCCGTCGGTGTATACAGTCATTTAGTGAATACTTGACTTGTATGCATTACTGATAGAATAGCTTTGATTCATGAGTTCTTTGAAGTCTTTGGCATTATTACAATGACCATAGAGATTATATCAAGTTGACATCAATGAAAATATAATACATTAATTGATTTAATTCCTTGCATGAACATCAAATTGACATCTTCAAACATTCAATCAATTACATGTCATCAGTATTATGGGTGTGAATATGATTGTGATTATTGTTATTTAGTTTATGTTTATGTTACAATCTATCAACAATACTGAGAACACTATCGGTTAAAATTACTATCTGATAATGGTTAAATGGTTTCAAGTTTAATTCAATGCATAAGAGTTTGAAGTTTGTTAGTACTGATTCATCCCCCCTCTCCATACCTAATCTTTCCAATTAACAATTGGTATCAGAGCTTAACTCTCTAGAGGGAAGTTTAATAGCTTAAGATTAGATCTTGGAAAATGGAGAGATATAAGAGAGAGAAGAAACTGGAAGAAGCCTTGAAACAAGTTGAAGACCTAAAGAATAAGTTGAAAAATTCATTCACTAAAAGGAAGGAATTGAAGGAGAAATTGTAGATAAGCCTGGATAATATTGAAGAACTGTCAAAAAATAGTACACACACGGAAGAAGCCGATGCAAAAGTTGAGAATGTGTTGGAAAGAAACACTATCCTATAAGAAGACCTAACTGAAGCCCAAAAGGAACTTGAAAGGAAAGCCCTAAGGATGACCAAAATATTGGAAAGGATGATAATAAAAGAAGATGCCCAAAAAAAACTTAAATCTGGAAAATAAAATCTTGAGAAAATCATTGTAGGAAAGGATGCCATTATACAAATGTTACAAGATGAGAACAATACATTGAATAAATTTCAAAGCACTACAAGTGACAAAAATAGACTAATACTTACCGAGAATGAAAATCTGAGAAAAAAAGTTGAAAATTTGAAGAACAATCTAAAAGTTGAGAAAGAGGTTAATGAGAGACTCAATAAGTTTGAGGTAAGCATGTAGAAGGTGGATAAACAATTGAAAAATCCAAGAAGAATGAGAAACAAAGCTGTCATAGGATATATTAGTGATAGTAAATTTGAAATTGATGGATCATCAAAATCAGCAACTGAGAACCAATCACAAGATCCAAAAGAGCCTATCAGTAGACATGGTAAGAAACTTACCAAACCTACATGCTATAATTGTGGAAATTTTGGACACACATCAAATGTCTGCACAAGAAAATAAGTCAAAGGTACACACTTTCATGGATATTTCTATAATTTTAATAAGTTTGGACATCAATAAAAAGAGTGTAGGTCAAGACCTAATAGTACATCATCAGAAGGAAGCTTTGCAGGTTACTGTTATACATGCAAAAAAAATGGACATAAATCTAAACATTGTAGAATGAGAAATCCAAGAAGAAATTCTAGACCATGGAGATCAATAGGAATGGTATATTACATTTGTCATAAGTATGGACATATAGCACAAGACTATTGGTACCGACATGCCAAAGACAACCGAAAAGATAGAGATAACCGACAAGAAAAAAATGGAGATAACAAAGGTAAAGCAACAATGAATCAAAATCAGGTGAAGTATGACACGAAGAAGGTATGGATAAAGAAGGAAGCTAACACGACATCAGTGGAAGCCCATGTTTCGAATGACATAGGGAATTCATCATCAAAATAAGCAAGTTTTTCTTAGGGACCTAAGAGAAATTATTGAATCTATTAGTCCCCTACATAAAGGTTATGATTGAATATTAATCAGCATGAATAGATGTAGTAGAAGTCATATTGGAATTAATAAGCAGATATTATTGTTTTATCATTTTGAAGAGAAAGATAGTTATCTATGAATAAGCTTAGTTATCGGATAAAATGAATGACTGCCAGTAGAAAATTTACTATTGAGAGAATTTATTATCATAATAGCCATTCGAGCACTTTTTGGTTGATAAATACGTGTCGAGGCTATTCATTTTCTACCCTAATTTTCTAAAGAAATCATTTGAGATAGTATCTAAAGAGCCTAAAGTAATTCATTGTGAAGAAAAATTAGTAAGAATTGTTACAAAAGTGATTTAGAGAATTTGCGTGTCCTAGCTAACAAAGTTATAGGAAAGCCCTAACGGTAATCTTAGTAGACGTGGAAAGTTTTCAAGATTGGTTAACAGAACACAAAGGCAACAAATATTGTGAATCTTGTAATCATCATTATCAATGATGAGCCATCCCCTGAGTTCAAGTTGTGGCCCCTAAAGGTAGTAGAAAAAGACAACATCAAAGCCTTATCATCATTACCACTAAGGGTAATGTTGATTGAATATATAAAGACCTTTGTTCGCAGCTAGATAGTCAAATTGGGTGATGCAGATATACTAAAAATTTATTTTGAAGAGTTATGTGCAAATAATATATTGAAGGATGAGCACAAGTATATGGAACTGAAAGGATTAACACATATGGTATTCATGCCTAAAATTTTCAATGAAGAATGGATTAGATATGTTTTGAGTAGATTACACGATGAATTTTTGTGTTTAGATGAAGATAAACAGTCAGGATACCAAAAGTCCTAATTTATATGGTCATTGGTTTACTAGTCGAAGGAAAGGAATGCATCCTATGGGTGAGAAACATGGAAGAGATGAGGAAGATAACTGACACATCCAAAGATGGATGTGCAATGAGAGTGGATAAATTCAAGGACTTGGAAACCCAGTTTTCCACAATGATTATCGGTTACAAAGTTTATTAGCCCAGTAGACCTAACAACGTACTAGGTAGTGTTGTGTATGTAGCTTAAGAGATGGAAAAATTGGGGAAGAATTATGATTTATCAGATATGGTGCAGAACCAATTATTTGCCAACATGAAGAGACTAAATAAGGATCACAAACAAGAGGTTAAGTTTGGATCATTACTTGTTTTTTTATACTTTTATGTTAAAAAAAAAAATTTGGGAATTGGTACAGTGAACTAGAGTACAAATAGACCAATCATTTATCAAATAAATGAATATATTGAACAATTAGGAGAGGAATTAAATAAAATCATGTGGGGATACTTCAAATAATTTTAGCTAAAAATGCAAGACCGCTATCAGATACCCCCATCGGTAGTAGAGAAGTACAATGATTCTATTTCTTTTATAGTGGACACACACACTTGTAGGATTCAACCTATGGAACCAAGGACATCTTAGACCCCAACTTTTGGATAGGAAGTTGTAGAGAATGACATAATTGGATGTGCAAAGTATATATTCCAGCAACTAAAGGATACATCAGTTAACTGATTTAAAACATACGAGGAATCCTACAAACAGATTAATTTGGACATCAAAAAGCCAAAGATTCTGAAGAAGAAAGAATAGATGTTGAAGAAATTAATTGAAAAATATGGAAGCAATGAAGGAACATCTAATGAAGCACACGCCCTATCATAAAATCAGGATATTGACATAAGTGAAGAAGGAACATAAACAACTACATCTATCACTATCGGTGAAGTAGAAAAGGAGATCGAGGTTAAACAAAAGAGAAAAAAGTCTAAAAAGAGACAAACTCCAGTATTAGATAGAAGAACAACCATAAGCTAGTCAAAGACTCCTCCTGTTACATTAAATAAAAAAGATAAAGATGGAGAAGACACAAAATCTCATAAGGAAACTATCACAAGGGGAAACAAGTCAGGCCACAAGCAATTTAGGATTCCTACCAATCCAATAGAAATGGCCAAATACATCATAGATATAGGATTAGTTGGGAGAATTAATCACACTACCTTTGCGAAGTTAATAGAGGATGATAAGAAAATGGTTGAGGACACCATTGTCCAACATTTTATTAAGTACAAAAAAACCCTGGAGATATAAAATAAAATGTACCTAGAGAATTGTATGAGAATATTTTATATGATGGAATTTAGTGTATCATAGAGTCGAGAAATTAAGACCAAGAATGTCAAAAAAAATATTTCCAAAGCTATTATAGAATGACGTGGAAATATACATGGACAAGTATAAGTCAAAGTTCAACACAAAAACATTAACAACTACGATTCTAGTAAATGATGAATCAGTTTGGAATAAGACATAGTTGAGGTATGGAAGAAAGTGCTCAATGAAGCACAAAATTAAGTATATTCAGAGGCAGGACCATCACATATAGATGACACTTTTACAGTAAATGAACTTATCGGCAATGCACCTATTCCACCCAATATGTCAGCAGCCAAGGACATATTTATTATTGAAGATATTAGTGAAGAATTAGAGAATCCCAAAGAGAAACAAGGAGATTTAGCTCTAGTTTCTATTGGCAATGAAGAAGACAAGGCTAGTACAGAGAAGATTGTAGAAGAACAACCAAGACAAGATTAGGTCATTGTTCAAGTAACACCAACAATCTTACTGAACCCCCCACTATAGAGTACATAAGAGATGTTACATGAGATGAAGAAGAAAGATTGAATCCTAAATGAGAAGAACCCTATATCAACTGAGAAACAACACTTGCCAACTCACATAGAACTGTTAGTAATAACTGAGAGGGGGAGGGTGAATCAGTGGCCTCAAAAATTTATCCTTTAAACTTTAATCCACCAATTAATACACCTTAGATTATTAAGTCCCTACAAGATGTATGCCTTTGAAATACTTGAAATAAATAACTTTATGTCGGTTTACCTTGTCTGTCCTTATTCTCCTTGATTGCTGATAGGCAGTAAAACTTATTTACCGATGCTCAGTAAACATGAAAAGTATACCAATCAATCCAGAAATGCATATGTGAAATATAAAACAATAAAGTAATAAACCATACACACATAACACATGGATTTTAACATGGAAACCCTATTAAGGGAAAAACCACTGGGACTGGTACCCCAATTTTTCACTCTTCTGAAGTGAGCCCTGTTAGGAGCCAACCCTGTTAAAGGTTACAAACACACTGTTAAGTGCGACCTTGCTAGAGGATTTTTATACATAGATTGTCACTAAGTATCTGGTATCTATGCTACCATCCTTGAATCAGCCTCTAGACTATCAATAGGCTTTATGCTAATCTTACTACCATCCTTGAATCAGCCTCTTTCTTAGACTGTCAATAGGCTTTAGGTAAGACCAATGCTACTATCATGAATCAACCTTTTTGGTAATCTATTAGGATATACCTCAATTATAGAAGACGGTTAAGTCCTACTCTGTTAAGAGACTTAATGCTTCAATGGTTAAACTGAAACACAATGACCTATTTCTAATGCAACTTTGAATTGCAGATATTCAGATCTATTTACGTAGAATACCTCTCTGATCAATGTATCAATTCAATTCCATTGTACTTCACACTTTATTCTCTGTGATGTTGTGCTTCACTATTCGTCAGTGTCTGCAGAATTCTTTAGCTCTCCCTTAACTTGATTGATCAGGACTGTATGAAGCTTAACCTTCACTAGTTTCTCTTCAACATCTTCTTTCAATTCACTCCCCCATGTATATGATTTCTTGTGGAAATTAATTATGCTTGTCTCTTATATAGACATGATATTCCTTCATTCTTGATTCTTGATTCTTGATTCTTGGCGTGAAAAACAATCCAGCTAATTTGATTTACGGCTTTAACTCCTGATTTATCTCATAGTTATCTTCTTTCCCACTGTATAAATCATCTTTAAATCACTTACTTAACTATGGTCAAATAAAACAAACAAAACAACCAGTTAATTCTATCCTTAAGCTCTGCCAGCTAGATATTTTGTGATTTTCTGATCTCTCTATTCTGTCAGTCAATTCTGTAGTTCGTCATCGGTGACAACTGCCAGTTTTGTCAGTACAACTTTAGTTAGCTTTGGTATCTCCATCCGTCGGGCATCATTGGATCTTTCTCATCAGGCAACATTGTTTTCAGCTCGTCGGGTATCCTTTGATTCTGCTTCGTTGGGCAACACTGTCTTCTGCTCATCGGGCATCACTATGACTTTTTCTCTGTCTTTACCAATGGTGTGCACTCCGTCGGTGTTGTCTATCACTTAGTGAATACATGACTTTTATGCATTGCTGAAAGCATAAAATCCATTCCATTGATTCTCTGAATTCTTTAGCATTATGTATATAACCGTACAGATGATATCAAGTTGACATCAATGACAATACAAACCATTAACTAATTTAATGTCTTGCATCATCTTCAACTTAACATTATCAAACATTCAATCAGTTATATGTCATCAATCTCTCCCTTTGGCATTGATGGCAACATACTATATTATCACACTATACTATTTCTAATACAACATGAAATACAATTGTTGAGATTAATCAAATTACCAAACAGTTTGTTTTCATAACTGATAAAAATGTCTGACCATCGGTAAGCTCTGTATTAGCTTAGATTTTATTCTTGCAGCTTTTTGTGTATCTTCTTCTGATGTGTTGTGTCCTATGTCTGTGTCAATTTCTCTCTCTTCTTCTTTGATGTCTATGTCTTTTGTTTGCAACATTGATACAAATTCTCTCCCTATGGATATGATCTCTCCATGTTTGGAGTAATCTGATAATGAATAATTTCTGATGATAATATGGATACATTCTCTCCCTTTGACAACAATGCAAAACAAGTATTTATCAAATATCTGACATTCTGTCAAACAATTTCTTCTATCCATAATATATTCCTTGAATTTCCCTTATCCATCATCAATATAACAATATGTTCTGGTGCTTGGTTTTGATATATACCTTTCTATATATAGATGTAGCTTTGAAGTTCATTTTCTACTTGCATCAATCATGAATGATATTATGATAATATATCGTTGATGCAGCCTTCAGTTCTTTTACTGACTGATAGACATGGGTTTGACCCCTAGTCTTTTCCTCAGGTACTAAAATGTATCCTTGGGCAGTGGCTTGGTGCAGATATCAGCCAATTGTTCTTTTGATTGCACATATTCAAGTATGACCTCTTTTTCTTGAACTTGTTCTCTTAAATAATGATACTTGATGGCAATGTGTTTATTTTTTGCATGCATGACTGGATTCTTGGAAATATTTATTGCACTGGTGTTATCACAATAAATAATTACTGGTTCTTTGATCTTCATATGCATGCCTTCCAGCAACTATTTGATCCATGCAATATTTGAGCAATTTGCAGCAGCAACAACATATTCTGCTTCTGCGGTAGACTGAGATATGCATCCTTGCTTCTTTCTAATCCATGTGACAAGTCTGTCACCCATAAAGAATGCTCCTCCAGTTGTGCTCTTTCGGTCATCAAGATTTCCAGCCCAATCAATGTCAGTAAACACTTTTAGTTAAAATTTGCCTTCTCTTCTATACCATAAGTCAAATTCTTCAGTATTCTTCAGATATCTTAGAATTCTTTTCACAGCAGTTATTTGTGATTCCCTAGGGTTAGAAGAAAATCTAGCAACAATTCCTACTACATGTGCAATATTTGGTCTAGTGTGTACAATATACATGAGTTTTCCTATCATTGATCTGTATAGAGTCTGATTTACCTCTGTTGTCTTGTCTTCTTTTATTAATTTTCATCCAGTAGCCATCGGTGTTCCAACAGGTTTGGAATCTTCCATCTTGAATACTTTCAGAACTTCTTTGATGTATTTGGACTGTGTAATGAAAATGTCTTCACTTTGTTGAATGACCTGTAGACCAAGAAACAAATTGATCTCTCCAAACATAGACATCTCAAATTATTTTCTCATCTCATCAGCAAATGATTTGCATAGCATGTCATTGCCTCCAAATATGATGTCATCAACAAATATTTCAGCAATCAAAGTGCTAGCATTAGTATCTTCTTTCAAATAAAGATTACTATTTTCACTAGTCCTCATGAATCTAATATTTATTAGATAGGAATGAAGTTTTTCATACTAGGCTCTGGGAGCTTGTTTCAATCCATACAAGGTTTTGTGAAGTCTACATACCATGTTCCTCTTGTCTGGATCCACAAACCCTTCTGGTTGCTCAATGTATACCTCTTCTTCAAGTATTCTGTTTAGGAATGTTGACTTGACGTCCATTTGATATACTTTGAATCCTTTGTATGTAGCATAAGCAAGTAGAATTCTTACTCCTTCTAGCCTAGAAATGGGTGAAAATGTTTCTCCATAGTCTATACCTTCCTCTTATGCATACCCCTTGCATACTAGTCTTGCTTTGTTCCTTGTGACTTCTCCATTCTCGTTCAGTTTGTTCCTGAATATCCATTTAGTACCAATGTTATTCTTGTCATCTGGTCTTGGCACAAGTGACCATGTCTTGTTCTTTTCAATCTCTTCAATCTCATCATTCATAGCACTTATCCATTCTTCATTATCTAGTGCAGCATTGACAAATTTTGGTTGAAACTCACAAAAAAGACTTTAAGCAATTTGAGTTTAAAGACTTACTTCTTCTTCTTGTACCACCTTTCTTATCTCCTATGATCTGTTCATTTGGATGGTTCCTTCTTACATATCTTGCAAGTACAGGTACATCTCTTTTTATATCAGTTTGATCTTCATTACCTTGCACATTATCTTGTTCATTATTCTGACCGTCGGTAACAACATTCTGACCCTCGGTTGCAACATTTTGTTGTTTTGGATTTAAGCACTATTTCTCGGGTAGAGTTATGGGTTCTTCACAATATACAAACTTGTTGTAGTCTTCTGGTTCTTTTGTGATTTCCAGTTCATTCTTTTTTGTAAATTCATCAATCTTCACATTTTCACTTTCAACTATTTTGTTAGAAGCCTTGATTAGAAATTTAAAATCTTTTCTTTTGGTAGAATACCCTAGAAAAATACCTTCATCACTTTTGGCATCAAGCTTTCCATTTCTATCATCTTTTAAGACATAGCATTGACTTCCAAATATTTTGAAGTAACTTAC
>MU223780.1:451179-485359 GCA_018584345.1 Thuja plicata | reverse complement strand
TTTTAAGACATAGCATTGACTTCCAAATATTTTGAAGTAACTTACATTGGGTGTTTTACCATACCATAGCTCATAAGGAGTCTTCTTTGAGTCCTTCTTCAATTGTACTTTGTTAAGTGTATAGACATCAGTGCTAATAGCTTCTCTCTAGAAGATATGGGTGATGTCCTTCTCTATCATCAGTGTTCTTGCACAGTCAACTATTGATATGTTCCTTCTCTCAGCAATTCCGTTTTGCTGTGGTGTTCTTGGTGCAGTCTTTTTATACCATGCTCATTACAGAAATTAGTGAATTCATCTGATATAAATTCTCCTCCTCTATCTGATCTCAAACATTTCAGATCCTTACCACTTTGTTTTTTTACCATAGCCTTACACCATTTAAACATCTTGAAAGCTTCAGATTTTTCTTTTAAAAACATGACTGTCATCATTCTAGAGTAATCATCAACAAAGAGAATAAAATATATATCTCCATAATAGCTCTTTGTCCTCATAGGTCCACATAAATCAATATGGACTAATTCTAGAATATCATCAGATGTATGGGTTTTTCTTTTGAAACTAGACTTTGTAATTTTACCTTTTTAACAATTTTTGCACATGATGTTGTCTGGCTTTGTCATTGTTGGTAAGCCTCTTACACTTCTTTTTCTGCTTATTTTCATCATGTTGTCAAAATTCACATGACATAACCTTTTGTGCCACAGCCATATGTCTTTGTTTCTAGTCATCAAGAAAGTGGGGTTAGTATCATTCAGATATAATAAGTTACCTTTGGTCTGTTCACTGATACCAATTAGTTTTCCTGATTCATTGAAAATCTTTGCCTTCTTGTTCTCAAATTCTACTCTGTGACTTGAATTATTCAGCTGAGAAACACTCAACATATTATAATTCAATCCTTTTACCCAATAAGCATTTTCACATTTAATCAGGTTATTCAGCATTATTGTTCCTTTACGTTCAATTTGACAAGGTGAATCAGTTCCCATTCTTACTGTACCACATTTATAGTATTCAAAAGTATTAAACTTTTCTTTGTCACCAGTCATATGGTGAGTGCAGCCACTATCAATAATCCAGATATCATTTTTACTAATCTTAGATATGAGTGCAGTTTCTTCATACCTTTCATCTTCATCTGAATCATCCTTCATAGCTACAAATACTATCTCAATATCATCATCCGGTTCAGTGTCAGTATCTTCATCTTTGCAAGCAGCTAGATAGCTAGCCTTCTTTCCTTTATCCTTGTAATCTTGGGTATCATTTCTTTTTGATCGTCGGTAACCTCTGTAATCTTTGTTATCACCTCTATCAGATTTCTTCTCAAAAGATATGTTATCACTTTTGTCATCTTTTTTTTTGTTAGGACATCTTGCAGCAAAGTGTCCAATCTCTTTACAATTAAAACATAAAAGTGGTAACTTGCCTTTGTATTTACCTTTGCCTCTTTGCATTCTTCTTGCCATGAGTGCTTCTATTTCATCTAGATATTCTTCTTCACTTTAACTTTCACTGTCTCTTCTAGATGAGTGTCTCTGACTAGATTTGTTTATTCTCATAGAAGACTTAAATGAAGACTCTAAACTTGGTAAGACATTGTTATCAAAATTATTCATCTCAAATGAAATCAGTCTAGCAATCAGGCTATCAAGAGTGACTGTATTATTTTCTACTGATCTCATTTCTTGAATAGCAGAGACTCTAATATCATATACAGGCAATAAGGTTCTTAAGATTTTACTTACCACTGTCTCCTCTTCAAGTGTACCTCCAATGCCTCATATAGAATTGACTACTTCTTTTATTCTTGTGCTATACTAAGTGATGTTTTCACCTTCTTTCATTCTAAGATCATCAAACTTTCCTCTAAGGCTTTTTGCCTTGGCTCTCAAAACATTTTTATCACCTCCATGTACAAGCTTTAGCTTATCCCACATTGTCTTTGCACTTTTGCAATCTTTGATATCCTCAAATTTAGTATCAGAGAGTGAGGCAGAAAGCTCTATAACCATACAGTTATGTTCATGCTTTACTCTCAATTGATCTACCATCAACGGTCCTATAGGTAACACATATTTAGTATCTAAGTATTGAGTAATATCATTGCCAATACCTGATAAGTGAAGTTTTATTCTACTTTGCCATGAAGCAAAGTTGTCTTTGTTCAACTTGGGCACATCTCGTCTGTTCCATTGATTCTCTGAAGTCTTTAGCATTATGTATATGACCGTACAGATGATATCAAGTTGACATCAATGACAATACAAACCATTAATTGATTTAATGTCTTGCATCATCTTCAACTTAACATTATCAAACATTCAATCAGTTATATGTCATCAAGAACAAACAAATACCAACAAGGTAAACAACACTAAGAAGTAGGAAGATACAAATAATATCAATTAGAAGAAATCAAACACAAGTGACAAACACACTAAATATGAAAAGAAATATGAAACCAAAAAAAATAAAGAAGAGAAGAAAGATGAAGGTGATGATGACAAAGAAAAAGATGATAAGAAAAAGCAGAAAGACAATAAAGAGAAATAGAAGAGAGAATTAAAAGAAGAAGAAGAAGATGAAAATGAAGGTAATGATGATCCTGAGTTTGAGATACTCAAACAAGATCCAAGGAAGTTTAATAAGAATAAAGACAAAGAAGAGTATGCATGAGCCTTGAACAAGAAAGCTAAATTAGACAAGAAGAGAGAGAAAAAAAGAAGAACAAAATTTTGTTAAAAACATTAGATCTATTTGAAGATCTCATGCTCAATGTAACCGTGGATACAAAAGATTCACTATTTTATTAGTTAAAAGGCTATATAGACAAAATCTATGTCCTCTGACAAGATTTGGAGGATAGACTTACTGGTAATGCAACACAGAAGCTAGAGAAAAATATTGTACAACAACTATTAACAAAGATCATAGTTTTGAAGGTAGAACTATAAGAGGTAATTGCCAAGATGAAGGAAATTTTAAAGAAAAAAACATCAATGTACACAACATTATGTATTTTTGTAGAATTTACAGGTGATATTGATAATAAGCTTACAGGTATTTAGACCAAAAAATCCCAACATATCAGCAATCTCCAACCTACAAATTTTTTTATGGATCATTTAATTAAGTTGAGGAAGATTATCTCATAAGAGCATGAATTAATAGCTGAGCGAGCAGGCATACACATGAGAATTTTGGAATTACAAGGTATAATCACGCTGCATGTTGATATTATTCAAGATAATAATACAACAATGGAGACAATTGTACAAACCCTAGAGTTGAGTGTCATGGATAGTCTTGAGGCACTTGCATCAAACTTAATAAACACATGATAGGATTGAATGCACTACAGGAAGCCTAGGATTCAATTTTGAATAATACAAGAGACAATTAGAAATTCATAATGGATAAATTATAAAGATATGCCTAAATAAATTTGGCATTGAGTGCCAAAAAAGGGGTACAAAAAGGGGAAGTAGTATTAAAAAAATAAAACAATAATAGAAAAGGGAAGTAGTGAGAAAGGGGAAGCAGAAGATAGAAGCGGTATATTGTTAGATACAAAGTTTATTGAAAGATACAAAATACAGATGACATATTGAAATTTTTTTGCCATCAATGCCAAAGGAGAAGATTGTTGAACATCATTGAGAATATCGTTGAAAATCATTGGCATGATGATAAGTTAATGATAAGTTTTTTCATTGATGTCAAATAGTATCAGGATTAGTATAGGATATAAGGAAGAGTTATCAGAATATAGAGGTCAACTATCAGAAGCCGACCACTATCAAACCTAAGGGAAAGCATGAAGCAGCTGACAATAGGTTAAAAAAAGATTTATGGGAAAATCAAGATTAAGATTTTGGTTAACCCTAAGATCAAAAGTCATGAATAAAGGATGAGAGAAGGATATTTAAAGATAAAAATGATTAATGAACATGTTATAAGAGAAAATCAAAGAGAAGCGGAGAAAAGAAGTGAGTTAGAAGCAGAGGAAAATAGAGAACAAAGATTGTGAAATTAAGGGAGCTAAACAGATTTAGAAGGAAGCACATCCAAATCATTACTACTTTGTAAAGAATCCTAACAGTTTCTACAAGGTATTTTGAATCCCATAATCAGGTAGTCTCTAACAGGACTTAGAAGTTCTTTATTGTATGAAATTTTTGTAAATCTTTTAACAGGGTGAATGTCATATAGGTAGGATTGAATCTCTTAGCAGAGTAGTCTTAATAGGACTATAGATACACCTAATAATGTATCAGTCACTCCTAATTGGGTGAGTCACTATGAAGGTGACATATTGTAGCCCTAATAGGAAAATCTTTTTATCTGCAGTAAAGAGTTGTGGGTGTCACCCCCACCGTATTTTTTCCCTCTGACCAAGGGTTTCTACGTAACCAAAATACAAGTGTTATGGGTGTTTATATGATTGTGATTATTGTTATTTAGTTTATGTTTATGTTACAATCTATCTACAATACTTAGAACACTATCGGTTAAAATCACTATCGGATAATAATTAATAGGTTTAAAGTTTAATTTAGTACAAAAGAGTTTGAATTTTGTTAGTATTGATTCACCCCTCTTCTCAGTACCTAATCTTTCCAATAACATGGAATTGTTATTTTACACAAGGATCTCTTTTTTCAGGAGAGTTACATCCTGAGTTGCAACATTATGCTTACTTGAAAGTGCATGTTTATTATAAAAGATCTATCTCTTAGGGAATATATTGTGTTTCTCTTTCTCTTTCCTTCTTTCAAGGATCCATTATATCTTTGTTTATCATCTCTTTATATATATGATGTCCTACCATGTATGGACTTGCTTGTTCATGGATCTTTCTCCTTCATGAGATTAGTATCCTCTTATAATATTTTCCTTACTTGGAAGTGTATATATTGTATGATTGGGTTGATCACTAAGTAGAAATAAGGTGACATTATTCCCTCTCATTTTATTTCTTGGAGTTGTTATCATTCTATGATAGCTCATTCTTTTTGCATGAACTCTTTGTTTCACGCAAGATACTAGCATAGATTTTCTTAGCAGCCTGATGCATGTCTTAAAATAAGCATGTCTACCATTTAATGATCATATTATTTTCCTTCCTTGGTGATTTTATTCCTTCTCATATATTTTCTAGCTTAAATATGTTTGATTACATTACATGTGTAGCTTATTTTACTTGGAATTGCATTGCTTGAGGCTATCACTAAGGGTGTATTATATTCTATCTTTCCTTCATACTTGGGGAGCAAGATTGTTTGTACATTCTTCTCTCTTTTTCTAAGGATATACTTTCCTCAATACAATGAAATTTTTTTATCACGTGACATTCTTTTCTTATAAAAAATTAATTGTTTTTATTTGTGATTCTCAATTATACGAGAGGTGTGCATCCTTGATCACTACCTCTTCTTTATTTGAAAAACCATGTTCTTTATAAATATATGTTCTTACTCTGTGATTCAAAGTTTTCTATCCTTCATCAAGAATCCCTATTATAGCTAGTGATAGGGGGCTAAATGGGAGCATTATTCTTCACCTGCTCCTCTTTGTCCTGAAGATGTTATTTTTGTTCAAGAACTCCTCTTAAGGGTAGATGTCTTACTAACAATATAACTTCCTTTCAAGGGTATCTTCCCACAAAGTGACATGTCCTTTCACAATTATCTATTTTACTTAGCTCATGAGATTCATCATTCTTGGCTAAGTTTATGGCATACATTGTTGTCTAAGGATGTCTCCTTGTTGATGGAAGTAGGTATCCTTGTTTCTCTTTGTTAATGTTTGTAGCTTGAGTCGTATGATCATTTACAAAACATATAATACTTTGATAATGATTAATAATATTATATTGCATCTCTCTCTCTCTCTCTCTATATATATATATATATATATATATATAATGCAAACTTATATTATTCTAATATATGACTGATTAATGAAACATTAACAAATTATGATGAATAGACATGTCCCATGAAGGGTCATGTCTCTTCTAGCCTCTTTCTCAATATAAATGAAAGAGAGATTGTTGCATTTGAAATACACATACAACATAGAGTGCTATTACATTTGTAGCTATCCTAAAAGTTAACATGGTATCAGAGCAGATTCAAATTTCTGGGAATCTGAATGGTGTGCTTTTCTGTTGAATTGAGTGAGCCAAGAATTAACGTAGTGTTTGTAGAGATTTTCTGTAAGCCAATCACAGGTGCAAGTTAACAGAAGAGAAGTGAGAAGACACTTGCATATTACTAAACCAAGCAACTAAAAGTGATGGAAAGGAGTAACAAGTCAGATTATTATAAAAATATTCAAGCACTGACTATTATTGGGAGACAATTAGTCACTGATACATTATATTATTACATCGATAGCATGGCGTACAAGATGAAAATGATATCATCCAATGTAAATTATGATACTAAATAAAAGAGACATGAATTATATACAAATACAAAGCTCATTATTCAAAACTCATTGACTAAATTTAATACACAGAAGAGTACTCAATCTGTCCGTTCAAAACTGCAATTTGATTGTCAAAGTCGTGACACATTCATCTATCGTATGTCAAGCTTATCCCAATCGTTGCGGAGATAATTATGCCATCAACATTTCCAGCAAACGACGGGGTCTTCTCTAGACAATCGAATCGAAAGTCAAATATTAATTTGTGACAATTAGAGTTATCAACCCATATGAACAAAGGAATTGTTTACGACAAGAGCATCATCATGTGTGATGGTTATATATATATATATATATATATATATATATCAAATGTTAGAAAATCACAAGACGATTCGGCCTGGGCAGATAAATAAATATTGTTTCTCTTTATGCATGGGAAGATATTATAAATGTGATGATTTGCACTTGAGCTATAGTTGGCAGTGTAAGATTCTAACACATATATTGGAGCCTATGAAATACTCATGGATATATCATTTGAAGCACTACTTTCATGTCGTATGGTGGTCTCATGAATTCATTGTTGCCAAATGAAAGTACTAGAGAGACTCCATTATATCCATTGCATAGTGTTTTCATATACAAATACATATGTGTTATCGAGCATGAGAAGATAACTGAAGATCTTTGGTTTTCTTGAGCGGGCATGGTTGTATTCAACCAAGTTAATAGCAGTGATTGGATGATTGATGTGACCTGGGGTATTGAGAAGGAAAATATCCAATGCATCGATGACCTTATCAGAGGAATTGATATATGATGAATATATCAGGTCTATATTTGTGAGGTGAATATTATCCAGAATGAAATATCTATCCCTAGCAAAGATCATGCATTACAAAAGTAAAAACGATCACTACATATAATGACTGTAGTATATTGGGAGTGCACACGATTGCATTCCTGAAGTCAAAAGTAGAGCTGCAGAGGCTCAGACAGAGCAGTGTCAAACCATTATGTTGATAGAGTGATTTCAGAATGGTTGCAAATTGAAGTACCATTAGTATTAGATAATGAATCAAGTATTCAAGAGGAATGCTTGAATCTATTTAAAGATAATAATAATTTGAATACAATTGCATACCAGAATGCCCAGGGGAGACAATAGTGAATTGTGTATGGTTGGGAGGGAAAATCATAACCTCAGTTTCTTCTACATATTATCAGTCGACGCGGACTCATATAGGTAGTCATACATGCTACTCAATATACATATAAGAAAGACAATAAATTCACTGGAATTAATTGTGTTATTGTGATCAGCAACGACTTGATAATTAGAGTTGTAAGATTGGCCTTGTATCATATATATAATAAAACTTCTATCATATCCAAATCTGATATAATAAAACTTCTATCATATCATAGTGACTTTCTCTTTATATCATCCTTCGACTATATGGAGAAAACATAGTTTATGAGAATGAATTATTATCTTGAGAACAAGTGTATCAAATTATCAGTACCAAACATGTATTAAGGATTGCAGACATATGAGTCAATCTATCATTAGGACGAGAGTAAATTGATAGTAACAAACACAAAAGGAAACAACTTAGTGAAAGACACTATTGATGAGAATATGACCACTAGTGATCAGAAAATTAATGATGTGAGAATTTAATTCTTAATTCGTGGACTTTAAGTCTTAAGTAAGAATATTAAATGAAGAGGAACCATAGACATGGGAGTTTCAAAGTGACTCATGATTCCCAATAAAGAATAAAAAGAGGGATTTTTGTATCATGCAAGCCCGGTGAAAGAATTGTATGTGTGGGTATCATCAATACAAGAGTGTAAAGGCCAAGGCAAAGTGATTATGAGTATGTAACATGAAATGGAACTAGACATTTTTTAAACAAGGTAGAATTCCTATTTAGGCTCACCTTATGGAAGGGAATATCTGAAATTTAGAAGAGATAATTATTCCATGTTTTATTATTGCACATAAATTTTGAGTTTGAAATTTATGCTATAATATTGACTAGTAAAATCGTGTATGCTTCTATCTTTGGTATTTCTCTTTGAGATAGTTTAGTTTTATGAACTATTTGTAAGCTTTCTAAAATGATTTTAGGATGGATCAAGAAACATAAGAGATTGCATTCAAGGAAGAAAGAACTTGATGCTTGCATTCACCGAACTAAGTTGAGGGAGTTTAACAATCTATTAGAGGAAACCTTGGATGAGAAGGTTAGGAGGTTGATGCATGTACTTGAAGCTTCAGATGGAAGCCAGATTATCATGAATGTTTAATTTTACCAAGCACGAGGATAAATCCATAGTTTATTACATTCACTCGTGTTACTATGAAATCAAACAAGTACATTTGTATACGAGAAACTACTCCTACAAATAATGTTATGATCAAAAATCCAACATGATGAGAGTCTCTTGGAGAAAGATATTTTCACGATTGGGACAATGTATGTTTCGTAACAAAAGGAGCTACTAGAGGATCTTTGAAATTTTTTTTTCAAAGATCTTAATCATTCTGATTTAGAAGGGCAGTCCATATCGAGATGTTTTCCCTAATGACCAGGAAATTATAAAAAGACAAAAGATTGAAATTGAAAATATGTAGTTCCATCTAGGTCATGATATTCCTAGATAGATGGATAAGTTGTTAAATCAAAGGGCATTCAAGAACAGAGCTTGATGCAGACTAAAGAACAAAGACATGACTTGCTAGCAGAAGGTTTATATTAGATTCAGAGGGTGTTTGACAGTTCATCTAAAATAAACCATGGATGAGGAGGTCAGGAGGTTGTTGCAAGAGGATCTAATCCATTCTGATCTTCAGGGAATTTGGTCATATTGGCTTAGAGGGAGTCAACAATAAAGATTTTTTTTGTAGTCAGAGGACTATGATCATGAGATTGAGTCCCATGTGTGATGGTTGAAATGAATTTATGCTAACTCCTACATAACTTGGGGTTTACCAAGAGTGATGCAAACTATATAAGAGATATAGTGCATAAGCATGCTATTCAAGGTAAATTATCACTACAAGACAGATGGCTCATATTGTCACCAAGTCTCTTGCTAGAGAGAAGGTTGTATACTTTTAAGATAAACTTGGTATGTTGGAGAATGAAGCCTTAGATGAAAAGGAGTTTCAACATCTGTGCTCTATTATTTTCTATGTTATTGCATTCTTCTCTTTGAGAGAGAAGTCTAAGGTGAAATCCCTTGTTTCCACCCTCTGGGATGAGCCATGGTGGATCCACTCCCTGAGATGATTCAAGGTGGATGTCATCTGTGTGACTCCATGACTTAATGGGCCCACTCATCCTGTGTACATTTTTGAGAGGTGATGACTTCTTAGACAATGAACACTTCTATTTGATGTTACAAGGTGAAAATATTGTAATGGAGATTTGTTATGGTAAGTATTTAATATGTCAGTGCACATACCATAATAGGATTATATGTAAGGGAATGTAATGTTCCTTATTAAAATATCCTCGTATCACGATCTGAGGTGATATAAAAATTAGGTATCATGATCTGAGGTGATTCCTCATATCACGATCTAAGGTGATATGAAAATTAGGTATCACGATCTGAGGTGATTCCTCATATCACAATCTGAGGTGATATGAAAATTAGGTATCATGATCTAAGGTGACTCATCGTGTCACAATCTGAGGTGATATGAAAATTAGGTATCGCGACCTGAGTTGATTCCTCATATCACATGCTAGGTGATATGTAAAACTGGGTATCACATGTCAGATGATGATATGTAAAAAGGGTATCACATGTCAGGTGATTCCTCATATCACATGTTAGCTGATATGTAAAATGGGTATCACATGTTAGGTTCTCATATCACATGTTATTTGATGTTTGTCTTAACAAGGTATGTGAGACGTCTTATCACAAAAAAATGTGATATATATATGATTTTATCTTCTCTAGCTAAGAGGGAGTGTGATGTTTTGTGTAGCTATTGTGAGGGTCATAAGTGTTGACAAGGGAAACCACTACATTTTTTTTTATCATTCTCCCTAGCTAAGAGGGAGTGTTAATGTTTGTAGCTTGAGTCATATGATCATTTACAAAACATATAATACTTTGATATTGATTAATAATATTATATTGCATGTGTGTGTGTGTATGATTAATAATATTATATTGCATGTGTGTGTGTGTGTGTATTATGCAAACTTATATTATTCTAATATATGATTGATTAATGAAACATTAACAAATTATGATGAATAGACATGTCCCATGAAGGGACATGTCTCTTGTAGCCTCTTTCTCAATATAAATGAAAGAGAGATTGTTGCATTTGAAAGACACATACAACATAGAGTGCTATTACATTTGCAGCTATCCTAAAAGTTAACACTCTTTCCTTATGATGGCATCTATGTTTCCACCATAAGGAGGGGAGAATATGCACTTCCTTCTTTGTATATTAGCACATGGTACCTAGATTGAACACACACACACACACACACACACACACATGCACATACATATCCTTGTAGAAGATAATGATTTTTCACATGCCTAATATCCTTTTAAGATCTTTGTTGAAGACAAAGCTTTTCCACATGCTTGATCTTCTTTTTGATCCTTGTCAAAGACAATGCTTTTCC
The DNA here is from genome assembly GCA_018584345.1 of Thuja plicata. Taxonomy (NCBI): domain Eukaryota; kingdom Viridiplantae; phylum Streptophyta; class Pinopsida; order Cupressales; family Cupressaceae; genus Thuja; species Thuja plicata. Next base: position 474,239 of record MU223780.1, on the reverse strand, counting down.
ACATGCATGATCTCCTAAGATGCCCCTGAGTGCAAAACATTTGTAAGCCACCCTTGAGTGCAATCTTTCTCAAAGCTGCCTCCATGCACATCTCTCTCTCTCTTGAGGTAGAGTTGACTAGAATAATACAATTTTATAGCCTTGAATTCCTCTCTCTCTCTCTCTCTCTCTCTCTCTCTCTCTCTCTCTCTCTCTACCTAGAACTTCCTAGCTAGCCTACTAGTCTGTGGGTTCATGGTTTCTCTCTCTTTTCTCTCATAGTTTTTCCAATAGGCTAGATCATGGAGTTGGCATCATCTTTGTCATAACTATCTCCCTTTTCCTTGTGATCTCTTATGTTCTTGCAATAGCTTCCTGAATATGATATTAGTGGATGGGATATATTTGATCAAGGTCTCTTCACTAATTGATTTGGGGTATTTTAGTGCTTATCCTCTTTTTCTTTCATGTGTGTCTCTATTTTTTTTTTGTATCCTTATGCATAGATGTTGAGTTGAGATCCTTTGTTTAGGGGCTTGAGGTCCTTAAGCTTAGTGATGTTTAATCTCTCTTATTTTCCATGATCATCATCTCTCTCCTCAGTTTTTGTCTTTCATCTCTTCATTTATAGCGAGTATGAGCTTTCCTCATACTCCCACTAAAGTGGGGGATAAATGTATCATCATAAAAAGTAAGCACTTGATTTGTGCTCAATTTAGGAATATTTTGGGCCTGCTTTAGTTTGTTTTCTTTGATTGGGCTTCATATTGCACTTAAATATACACTTTAATAATATATGGTTCCTTGTTTCTTCCCTAATCCTCCCTAATTTGTGAAACATCAAAGTAGGTTCTTATTTCTAAGAATCCTCCCATATTTTTGTCCAATTTCAAAATTACCCCTTCCTTTTATGATCTTGGAATTCACTCCCGATGTCAGAATCCACTGACCTTCCAGATCCTACAAACATTATAGGTCATGCCCTCCAAACACAAGAAAGTAAATTTATAGAGGGGTGCAGTGGAAGTTCAACTGCACCCCCCAAGGGTGTAGTTCAAGTTCTAGGGGTGTAGTCAAAGTTCAAATTTACCCCTGGGTTTTTGAACCATGATTGGGCCCTGGGTCCTATTTGGCACATTCATTGGGGTTTCAGATCCATGGTCGGCCTGTGTAATTATATTTCTAGATGAACTATAAAAGGATCTCCCTCTTCCTTCATTTTAGATAGACACATCATCATTATGAGCATGCAACCATTATTTTCAAGAAACCATTAAGCAAGGAATCAATAAAATTATTGAGCATCCAAGTGCAATTTAAAGTGGCATTATAGAATTCAAGTCTTCAAGTATTCAAGGTGTCTTCCATAGATAAAGCTTATTTCCCCTTCAGGCCAAGCAAAGTAGTTTCTTGGAAGGAAATTGGCATCATTTATTCATTTATCAATCATTCATTGATGATTTACAAAACATCTTCATAAGGTTTTGTCTCGCATGATTTCCTTTTGGTTTTTGTGTGGATTCAAAGCTATTATGTCAACATTCTTGATTATATTCAAAGAGGTAAGAGTATCTACATTTCATGATACACCTCATTTCAAATCCCTTAATTCATTTCAATTCAAGGTTAATTCCTAAACTAGGGCTTAACCAAGGAAAGCCCCTCTTCCACAAATAATTTCCCTTTTTCTGTGTGCAGGAAAAAGTTTTAGGTTCTACAGAATTAGATTCAGGAATTTTTTGAGTTATCTCAGAGATTGGAATTAGAAATTATACAATTATAAATAGAGGGGTGTAGTCGAATCTTGACTTGTACATAAAAAGTCAACTTGTTCCTAGAAGCCTCATATTTTTACAGTAAAAAGTTACAAGTGTCAGGGTTCCAGATCTAGAACGGTTTCAATCTGCAAAATCTTTGTGACTATAAATTGTAGTTTCAAGGCATATAACCTCCTAATTAATTCAAGGTACAAAACTCCTTCACCAATATTGCAATTACTTTCCTAAAGAAATCAGATCTGATTTTGTATCAGACATTTTTCAGTTATCTGTTAGATTTGTACTTAACCTTAATCAATTAATAAAATCCAATTCATTAATCCTCTTTATAATGGAAATAGACCTTATCCTCCTCCCTTTGCATCTAGGTTTTTCATTCACACCCTTCATCTTGGATTGTGTTAATCACACTTGAATACAAAGAGGTTAGGTTTGTATATTTCCCACAATGCCATAGTAATATTTTGGTGAGTGATCTCTACCTTAGCATTGCTCACCATTTTCTACTATATAATACTGATAGGGCAGACAAGCCCTACTATCCTAAGGGGAAATATGGCTATAGATCGAGAGGAAGAGATGCCAGGTAGTTGGTGGGTAGATGCTTCCCATTCTATGAAATGGAAGGGATAAACTTTGACCGATACTTAGTCTCTATTGTTGGCGGTTATGGGTCTCCGCGGGTGTTACTTATGCAGACCCTCGGTACTGGTGTTGGGTTTCAATCCTTCTTAGGCTCACTCCTTGTGCCACCTTGATGAACTTGTCCTCACATGGAATTGTTGAAAAGGGGCCCTGACATTGACAGAGGAGCCTTATTGCAATGAACACATCTCCTTTCCTTCTCACCTGACCTAAACCATGAATCCCATGACACCTTCATTCATTGGAAGTAGACAAACCCTTCATTCAAAGATGAGAGATTGGTCTGACCGATCCCTCATTCCTTCTTAATTTACATACCCATTATAGTAGGGCCTAACACCTAAGAGATGTAATTTCAATGGGAGAGGGCCCACCTTGAATCACAATTCCTTACATCGATAGAGGGGCCATAGTTCTAGGGGAACTTACCTTGACCTTACCCTGAATTCCTTCCTTCATTGGACCAAACACTTTCGGTCAGTTTCTCATAGAATTTTAGGGCGGGCCTATTCATTCCCGACCCTTGACCCTTTCATTCCTAACCATCCTTTCTCTTCTGCACCATCCCTTCTAATGACCAAACCCTTCATTCTGGTCATTTCTTCTCATACCACCATTCATTGGGTGGGATTGATTAACTATTCATTCATTCTCATGCATTGATTGATAGTTGCAGTTAAGTGATGATGATTCCAAGCACCTGCCACATCGTACAATGAGTGACTCCCCATCCTATGAATCAATGTTTGGTTTACCCCATCTCATGTATTATTCACCCAACCACCTAGTCTCTTGATTTCACCCACCATCCCACATCCCCTAAAATTCTATGGGCACCCCAAATTATATAAAAAAGGGGTCCTTAGAATAGTAGGGTACCAATGCTAAAATTAAGCAAACAACTATAATAGCTCCGAGTTTGTCCTTTATAATAGTAGGGCCTTAGAATAGTAGGGTTGGGTGGAGATTTTAGTTGTAGGGATCCATAGGTAGGGATCACCATCCTGATTGGAGGGGGTGTAGAAGTTTCTGCTTGTGTGGTTGATATTATCACTCATTTTGACACGCCAATAACTAATCTACCTCTGCACCGACCCATTTTTCATATTATTCCTTCCACCCACCCTAACTAGACATAGGATAGTAGGGTTGGGTCCCCTACTATTCGCTGGGTGCAATATTACCCTCGGATATAGGATTAACCCCCACCCAACTCCTTTATCTTTAGGGGGTTTGGTGTGTATGGGGATGGGTGGGGGGCTAAGGTTCCCCAGACCCCTACTATTCTAAGGGTTTTTTCCCTTAGAATATATATATATATATATATATATATATATATATATATTGTAATGCCCAAATTTACTACACTAAAATGGACAAAACACAACATACCAATTTACAATAAGTTTGACTAAATTGCTAATATTTTTCTTTAACACCAATGTACTACATTGGTTAAAGAAACAAAGTGAGATCCTACTTGTTATATCGTACTTGTTATATCATTTAACTAGAATCCATAATGACAATACACCTACTTAAAACAATATAATTTATTACAATATTATAATAAAAATTATGCCATGCCATTGCATACCTGCTTTTTCCCTTTCTATATATTTTTGAATTGCATCCTCCTCCCTTATACTTATACCTACATACATGGCTACACAACTAGGTGCATAATATAAGATCCATTGAATGTTAGATACAATCCCACATCAATACATTAGAAAGATAACTAATGAAGTAGTTACATTTAAATTTGTAAGAGGAAAGGAGTGTGTATGACATGAAGAAAGAGTAATCCAATCTAATTTTAATCCTTTAAAGACAATTCCTAAGGGCCAGACCTAAGCCTTAGGGGCTCATCATTGATGGCCTTTCCTATGTCAAGCACAAAGACTTTATAGTTCGGTTTACTTTAGGTCTATCAGGAGTGGGTATACAACACTTTCTAGTGTACAATCCCCTAACAATTTCCTCTTTTTTACTACCACCCACTTAGGTGACACATGGACGAAGTCCTAGACTTAGTTGACCACTTGAATCCAATTCCTAAAACTTTGAATAGAGTTATAGCCCAAGATACAATAATATCACTTCCATCTCAAGATGAATTTCATCGTTGATTCACATGAATGCTTAATTTTATCTGGCTTATTCTTAGCAATAATCACAAGCTGAAAGAGTATCATGAGAAATGTAGTGTTAGTGGGAAAGAAGGAGATCAATGTGGTTAATAATTAGAAACTTGATTGCAAGGAGAGGTAATCTAAGTATCAATATGTTAAAAAATCTTTGAAATCAATACTTAGTCATAATATATCAAGATGAGAAGGACTTAGAGTGATAGAGAGGATTATAATAGCTCCAATTGAGGTAATTAATGCCAAGGGAAGACTTAAATATATATAAATGACCATCGTTAAATATGAAATTGATAACCAAAAAGAAAGATCCAATGATACTTGACAAGTATGTAACACCTACAAACATCATGTGGTTAAATAGTATATCATAGTGTAATAGAATCAATTCATAGTACTTTTTGTTGTGATCTAGAATTACTAAAGAATGCATGTTAAAACAATCATTATGTAAGCCAAAAAAAATCAACTCTGTTAAGGACAATAAAAATGATGTAACCAATATCAATAGTATGAAATCTAATTGATAACTACAAACTCTATTGACAACATAAACTCATAAGAACAAGAATCATTGAATGTAAAACATTAAATTTCTTTAACAAACTTGAATCAATATCTTACACCTTTCAATTATATTATCTATAACATTATTTATTTAAAACAATGATGTAAATTTTCTAGAAGCAATAATAATACCACTCCCGCAACTTCATATATCTGGTCATTTTATAAAATGATGCGGTGATATGACTTTAATCATAAAGTCATTTCTAGATAATACACATAAGAGAAAGACAAAATAAATGGATATTCTACCCAAGTTGTTGCAACATAAATTAAAATTGATAGTAAGGTATTTGTAATTAGTATGAATTTTCTTTAACGTATGATCCATCATAATTGTTTGGAAGACTTATTTAAATTTTCTGAGAATAGAAACTTAAGGTTTTAAAGGCTAATTATGTGTGGCATGATAAAAAATTGTCGTTAGCATATAAATCCTTGATAGCTGATAATTAAACTACTAAAAGAAAACCCCAACAAAGAACTAATTAGACTTAATGCTATATACATTTTCCAAGTGGATAGAATGCCCATCAATTATTAAAATCTTGCTATTCTCTTAAAAAACTATCTACAGGTATGAGACTTGACATATAGCCAATAAAAAAATTAATAAATTAATTAGACGATAGGCTTCCCTTTTGGGATTTCTTGCAATCAAAAATTGACTCACACTAGGAAACAACTTCCGGGAAATGGTTTTCAGTTACCAGAAAATGGTTTGTCGTTCATGGTTTATAGTGTTTGATGGTTTTCAATTGGAAAATACAATGCATCCCCTCACATATAAAAAACTCATAATGAGATAATACTAAGTCTTGGGGAGATGGAAGGAGCGGGAGTGAGAGCTAGAGAGAAAGGGTGGGTAGGAGGGAATTTGAAAACCTACGATGGTGGGAAACGAGATGCTGGAGGAAACCTGGCATCTGCTGTTGTAGGAGACCTACAAGCGGTAGGAGGATCAACTGAAGATAGATCCACAAAAGATTTAGATGATGTCAAGGACCCTCCTTTCCAAGATGGTGGGCCAAGATAAACCTCATCTAAAGGCTCCTTGGTCGATCAAAATGATCATGCTTTAAATAGGAATCTACTAAAAGGTAGCTGGTCATCGTTATTTGGGATTAAACCATTAGGAAAATCTATTTTTCCTAGAATCAGCAATATTTCGGACCCCTTTAAGGATTATTTTTGCATCTCCATCCCTGATCCCCTTGTGGACCATACTGTCTCCACAATGGCTCTTATTCTGGTAGGTAAGTTTACAGGGACAAGACCTAATATTGAGCTTGTTAGAGAGTTTACTTATCATAAATGGAAACTCAAGGGACAAGTAGATATAGAAGCTATGCCAAAGGGGTTTTTCTCTTTTGTGTTCTCAAATATGGAAGATCTATCAAAAGTGCTATGTGGAGGACCCTGGATGTTTGGAAAATCATCATTGACTCTTCAAAAATGGGTTATGAATCTGGATCTCAATGCTGAGATACTTGATAGTACCCCTGTTTGGGTGAGACTACCTAGCCTCCCAATGGAATACTAGCATGAGGATGTTTTTGTTGGTCTAGCGAGTGCGTTTGGGGAGCTACTATCGATTGACCCGATGAAATCTGCCAGATCTAGATTGGGCTATGCAAGAATATGTGTGAACATACATCAAAAAATGGATCTTCCTGAGGTCGTCACTATCAACTCTAAACTAGGTAAGTACATCCAAACTATTGAATATGAATCGCTTATCTTTGCTTGTTTTTCCTGTAAAAAATTTGGTCATTGGGCTAAACACTACCCGCTAAAAAAACCAAAAGAAAAAGAAGATCATAAAAGGGAACCTAAAAAATTATGGAAGTAGAAAATCAATCCTATTGATAGTTCTTTAGGGAATCTTGTTCTAGATCAAAAGGGGGACAAAACAAAGAGTTTAAATAGTATTGAATCAGAGGTAAATATGCTACTTGAAAACCAAATATCTTTGGATAAACAACCCAGTAATGAATCATAAGTAAATATGCTACCTGTAAACAAAATCACTAAGGATAAACAACCTAGTATTGATCTAGTAGTTAGTGTAGAATCTAGTCAGGAGCAGAGAAAACCTAAGGTGAAGGAGCTAGAAGCTACTAATAATGCAACCAATTTGAAAGATCTAGAAGATTTATCCCTTTCTAGTGTTGTTTCTCCTACTCCTGATGAAGGAATCTATAGGGAACATGACCTTAATGGAAATTCCTCAGAAGAAAGTGATGATGAATCATTATCCCCCATTGCTTCTTTGTGGAGTGAAGACAGCCTGGAGAGAAACTTGAGTTCAAAGATAAACCCTGTTAACAAGAAGCTCCTTGGTCACAGGTAAAGAATAACAAAAGTTTCAACAAAAACTCAGGCAAAAAAGGAGACAAAAAGGAGACCAGGACAATAGTACCTCTTGTGAATCTGCCAAAAAACAAGCAAATCATAGTCAAGGGGGAGTTCAAACTAGAAGACAACTTAAGGCCAATGTTGGCACTCCTAAAAGTAAAAAAGGAAGGGAATCACATAAGAAGAAAAGAGAGCAGGAAGAAAAACATAATATAGTGGATGGAAAACAATGTACCATCCTTGAGATATGTTCTCCAAGTCTTTAAAATGAAAGTTATCTCTTGGAATATAAGAGGGCTTAATAGCCTCCATAAATAGGATGTTCTTAGGAACATGGTTAGAGATAGAAAACCTGATATTTTAGTCATACAAGAAACTAAAATGACTAAAGATAAATTGGAAAAAATGCATGTGTCTAAAGATTATGGGATTATTGGAGGTGATTCTGAGGGTGCCTCAGGTGGCATAGGGATATTTTGGAATAATAAAAAATTTGTGTGCAATCTAATTACCAGTGAAAAGAACATATTAGTGGTCAAGATTACATTCCTCAAGGAGAATCTCAACTGGAACCTGATCAATGTATATGCCCCTAACACTAGAGGTGGAAGACAAAAGTATATGCAAAGATTGAAAGAAATTCATAATCTTTATCAAGAAACTAGTTGGATGATCATGGGAAACTTCAACACTCCTCTCAAAAATGAGGAAAAAAAGGGAGGGATTACTTCCCAAATTGACAACAGATCTGATCTGATGGAGTTTATCAATGAGGAAGCCTTATTAGATATTGACCTAGAAAGCATTGACTATACTTGGTCGAATAGACGTACTAGGAAGGAACTGATTCAGGTGAAACTGGATAGAGCCCTCTTAACCCATGATTGGTTGTCTGGGTACTTTTGCACTCTTTCTACTGAACTTTGTATTGGATCTTACCACTATCCTATATCCCTAAATATTAATCAGATCAAAGGAAGAAAGAATTTTCCCTTTAGATTTGAAATAATGTGGTTGGCCCATCCTAACTTAAAAGATAAGATTGAGGAATGGTGGAACTACACTGTTGAAGGGAGAGCTATGTATAGAATGGCCAAGAAACTAAATACTATTAAAAGTAATATAAAAAGATGGAATAAGGAAGTGTATGGGGATATATTCCAGCTGAAAGGGAATCTACAAAATGAAATTAAGGAAATTCAGAACAACATCTAGAAGGAGGGTCTTTCAAAGGAAACTAAAATCAAGGAAAATAAACTTTTAGCAGATTATCATAATATTATTACCAAGGAGGAATCCTTCTGCAGACAAAGATCTAGAGCTCTTTGGCTTAAGGCAGGGTATAAAAATACAATATTTTTCCAAATGATGGCTTTGAAACATAAAGCTATAAATAGGATAATGAATCTCCAATCTAAAGGTAAAACTATTAGAAAGGAGTAAGATATCAAATTAGAAATGTTAAGATACTTCTTGGAGTTGCTGGCTAAGGAAAATAATTTGGATAGATCTAATCAAGATGAAATTCTCTCTGCCATCCCCAAGCTGGTTGATGATCCCTCTAATAAAATTCTCCAAGCTACCCCTTCGAACAAGGAAATCAGAAATGTTGTCTTCTCCTTTGAAGGGGAAAAATCTCCTGGCCTAGATGGTTTCCCTATGTTGTTCTTCTAGCAATTCTGGAATATTATTGGTCAAGATGTGCAGGATGTTATCAAATAATTCGTTGGAACTAGATTTCTTCTCAGGGAATTAAATGCTACATTCCTGGTTCTTATTCCTAAAAAACCTGGATCCAATACTGTGGAAGAATTTAGACCTATCATCTTGTGCAACTATTTATACAAGATTATTTCCAAAGTTGTTACTTCCAGACTGCTACAATTGCTTCTGAATATTATTTCCCCATAGAAAAATGGTTTTGTTCCTGGGAGACAAATCCTTGATTCTATCATCATGGCTCATGAGAATATCCACTCTCTGGAAAAGGCCAAAAAATAGGGCTTCACGATGAAATTGGACCTAAGTCAATTGGCATTTTCTGCAGATGGTGTTGTCTTCTTTTGGTTTTATCAAGGAGGCTATCAAAATTATCATACAACTTGTGACTATTGTTTCTTCCTCGGTCATTGTTAATGGGGGATCTTCTACTTTCTTTAAACCAACCAGAGGGCTAAGACAAGGAGATCCTATCTCTCCTATTCTCTTTGCTATACTTGCTAAGTGCCTTGGGAGGTACATCCATAAAATAGTGGAAAAAGGGGAAATAAGTGGTATACAACCTTCTTCTACTAGACTAATTTTCTCTCATGAGAAATTTGTAGATGATGCTCTTATCATGGGAGAGTCGACTATTAAAGAAGCCAAAAATCTAAAGAAAGGCCTTTCTATCTATACTGCGGAAACTAGCCAGCTAGTCAATTGGACCAAGAGTTCCATCTTCTTCATAAATACTCCAGAAGATAGAAAAAAGAAAATGTCAACTGTTCTTGGTTGTACTATTGGGAAACTTCCTTCATCTTACTTGGGCTTGCTTCTTTTCTCCAATCCTATGGAAAGTTTCTGGCATACTCTTATAGACAAATATAATAATAAATTTGTTGGGTGGAAAGGGGCGCTCCTCAGCAATGTGGGAAAGCTCCAATTACTGAAATCTACTCTTCAGAATCTCCCTGTTTATGCTATGAGATTGTTTAAAATTCCCTACAAAATTACTACTAAAATTGAGAAAATCCAGAAAAGATTCCTTTGGTCAGGGGTTGAGGAGAAGAAAATACTAAGCCTTGTTTCTTGGGAAAAAGTCGATAAGCCTAAAAAGATGGGAGGTCTTGGGCTGCAAACCATTAAAAACATAAATAAAGCCCTCATGGTGAAACAACTTTGGAGGATTTATGGAGATAAAAAATAATAGAACTGTATTATAAAAATAAAATATCTCTTCCTCAATAATTCTTTGGAGGACTTTATAGGTAATAAAAACAATACTAATGGTTCCTTTATCTAGAACAGTATAAAATCTACCAAAGACCTAATTGCAAAAGGTAAAAGATGGAAGCTGGGAGATGGATGTAGAATTTATTTCTGGGATGATGAATGGATCCACTCAGAGCCTCTATCCAACAACCAAGACTGGAATCAAATAATTGAGAAAAGAAAAGAATCTATTGGCACTAAAGTCATTATTTATTGCCAAGACAACAAATGGAAGAATTTGGGTGAAATTGATGATAGTCTTATTTCCCTCCAGCATGAGCTTCAAACCTGGCATATAAAAGATAACATCCAAGATTCAATTGTGTGGAATCATACTTCTTATGGAAAGTACACTATGGCCTCTACTATTAATATCCTTTCTGAAAGAGAGGAAAGGCCCCCCTGTTCTTTTGTGTGGTTTAAAAATCTTATACCTAAAATCAATTTATTCTACTGGCTCTTAATTCAAAATAAACCGCTGACTCTTGATAACCTCTCTAGGAGGGGAATATATTGTTAATATATGTAGTCTTTGTTTTGACAACTCTAAATCTTGTAATCATATCATGATCCATTTCCCTTTCACTCGTAAAGTTTTGAATATCATCATTAGAAAATGGAATCTCTGTTGGTGTTTTCCTTCTGTTTGGCAAAATTTTGTTGATCAATGGAGCTACCCGTCTCATAACTTTATAGACAAATACCTTCGGTTCCTCATTCCTCCTCATTTTTTCTGGAGAATATGGAAGGAACGCAACAATAGAATCTTCAGAGAAAAGCAGTCTACCCCTGAAGTGGTAGGAAACCAAATTTGTAGGGCGTTGGAAGAAAATTTCATCTCTTATAAATCTGAGTCTATCTTAAGTAAGAGGGAAAGTGATAGAAATGATAGAGATGTTAATCCTTCCATTCAGAGAGCCATGGATACTTGGACCTCGCCCCCTTAAGACTGGGTTAAAGCTAACTTCAATGGGGCCGCGAAAGGCAACCTGGGAACTGCTGAAGGAGGAGGCATAATGAGAGATCAGAATGGTAATTGTGTTGGTGTGATTGCTTCTCCTTTGGGGGTTCAATCTAACCATAGGGCTGAGGCTATGGCAGCCCTCAATGTTATTTTGCTAGCAAAGGAATTGGGTTGTAAGAAAGTCTATTTGGAAGGAGACTCTTTAAATATTATTAATAATATTAGAGGAAAAAGTAAGGTAGCATGGACTATTGATCATATAATTGCTAAGATTAATAATGTGGCCTCGAATTTTACTTCCTTTAATGTCACTCATAATTACTGGGAAACTAACCAAGTGGCGGATAGTCTTGCCAATATTGGTGCAAAGAGTGATGTCACTCTCAAGTGGCACGGGAATGCTAAAATTAATGATGAGGTTGGATTATTACTCAAATATGACTGGGTTAATCACAAGGCAGGTGAAGTCATTTGAATTAATCATTCTGATTAGTGTTGATCTAATATGGGGTATGGCGATGACGTCGAGCCATGTGAAGTGTCCAACTTATGATGAATTACTTCAGTCACAAGCTTTCTTGGGTATCATTAATTACTCTATGTTTTTGAAAACCTGTATTCATTTTGAGTAGAAAAATAATAGTGAGAGAGGTTATACCAAGATTGAAGAGAACGAAGAAATGGGGGTAGATTTGAAGAGAGAAGAGCCTGCAGAGTGTAAATGGAGTATTGAAAAAGAGGTGTGGAGCAAGCTCAAGAAGGGTAAAGTTCAAAAATACTTAAAGTGCCTCCATGGAAACAACAAAGAAGTGATGAAATCTTTTGTTGATGGTTGGGAGAATGGGAAAGTGAACATTCTGGGCAAATCTGTCAAGCTTACTCTGGACTTCCTAGCAGAAATAACGGGTCTCCCTTTGGAGGGAATGCTTTTCTAAAAAGAAAAAAAAGAGGGTAACAAAGGGTATAAAAAATTCCCTAAGACTGATGACGAGAGGGCCATTCTTGTGAAGGGTGATCTGGACTATGTCAAAGCTAATTATAAGAACCTGGAAGAAAGAAATGCACTGCTGGAGGAAATTATGGACAAAATGTGAAATGATGCTATTATGTACTAGCAAGGGAATGAAGTTTTTGATAAGGTTAACAATATGGACACCAAGATTAGCACCATGGTTGATAACATGCTCAAAAAAATTAATGACAAGGGAAACAACAACAAGGCTCTTGTCAAAAAACTTACTACTATCAACAAAATGGGCATGCAAAACTCTGTGGACAATCTGAAATCTTTGTATAACCTTTTGGAAGGCAACTACAAAGATAAGGCTAGGTAGGAGGATGATGGCCCTCAGGGAATCTACATATCTGGCCCAGGCACAAGGACTCGCTCCAACACTAAAAATAAAGCCGATGTTCTGATCAAAGATATCACCAAGTTGTGGGACTCGATCCAGAGTATGGAACTGTAGATGGTTGAAGTTCAGATGCTGGAAGATCAGATGGAAGTTGTCTAGCTTCAATGCTGGAATGTTTTGATCGCTGGAAGTTTTTTGTCTCCTTTCTGCTAGAAGCTTTTAGTTTTTTGTGGTTCTATTTTGTTATGTTATCTGCTGTTTAATCTGGTGTTTGGCCCTCTTTTGGCTTTCTATCATGTTTGATAGTTCATTGTTGTCTTTGTCCTTTACTATCTATCTTTTTGGTGCTTTGTAAAGGGTTTTGGGGCCCCTTCAAAACCTGTTGTTTCTTTAATCAAAAACAAACTCATAATGAGATAAATATTAGGTGAATCTTATTCCCTTTTATCTGTGTTAGCACTTGAATACGATGAAAACTGTGTCAAACACACCGCCCATTCATATCTTTTCTTGTGCAATTTCTTTGAGTGGAGAATATTTTGCCTATTTTTATACCCATGTCGAAAAACACAGAATAGGCTTTATTTCTCTGCTATTTCAGGAAATCCATAGTTTCTCCAAGAAAGGGTCATCCAAACATACCATATGGGATTTTGCCCCAAAATCTTCTCTTCACATTTACAAGTATGTCAATCAAAACCAATATCAATCCCATCAAAAAAATTAAAGGAATTAGCTTAACAAAATCATATCCATGGCCCAACCACTTTATAATATACATTGCTGATCAGCAGAAAACTCTGACTTGAATTGGTCATTTAATTTCAAACTCGATCTTTTCTAGGATGACTAAAATTAGCTTGAACATCATTCAAGTGGAAATTATTGTCCATTAGAGGTTGTTCAAATGGGGGAATAATTCTATTTATGGCCTTTGTTTCTTCCTATCTTTGTGGAGATAAGGTGGGAAATTAGATCAGAAAGGTATGTGTTGTCTTTCTCTTTCTGAGACATGTTTTTTCCTTAATATACATAGTCAAATATACAAAGTTGATTACAAACTATTGAAAGACGAGGTGAAATACAGGAGTACATAGCAATGTATTATTTGGCTCTCTAATTACCAAGAAGCCCAATGGCCTGCACTATTGTGGCCAACATGTTGACATAATCTCCATGTAGAATGCATAAGGAGGCCATTGTAGAACCTTGGTAGATGTCCCATCTACATCGCCTCTTCATTTCCCAAACATGCTGCTCATTTCCCCTAGCATATGTTGTGCATCTCTCATCTCCATTGATGCACCTAACACAAGGGAATATGGTAACTGAGAACCCCATTGTGAGAGAAAACCCATTTTTTAATATTTATATACCAAATTCATGCTTATATAGCGAGAGCTGAAATATTTTCTATACCCACTAAACATTGTAATACAAAAACGTTTTGTGTATCTATATTTTAAATGATTCAATGATTGATATGGTATATTTTGCCTTAGTTCATTATTGGTTATTAATGTGTTAAAAGAATCAAGACTAATCTAAGGGTAGGGTCTTATATGTAGGATTTGAGAAATACAAATCCGTAGAACCCGAAGAACACCTACATGCAAATACCTATTACAAGGAAGAAGCAGAAAGGAGGAAAAAGAAAAAACTCATAAGTACTCCAAAATGACAAAGCAAAATTGTATTCCAAGTTATGAAATAATAATTAAAAAGTTCAACCTAATAAGGTGAAAAAAAACTGTAAAGGCTAAAAATATAGGTTGCACATTAATAATTAATATAAATATTAATTATAATGCACCTAAGAGACATCTTAAGCAACAAAGAGTAATAAACAACTTAACTAATTAAATCAACATGATTTAATCAATAAGCATAAATGATGATTACTCTAACACCCCCTTAAGCTAAGCTCAGGGGGTAAGCTAACCTAGCACAACTATGAAAGTAAGAAATGGGTCCCAACAACAAGGCATGATCAGCTACCCAATACAAGGAAATCTTTGTAAACCGGAGAAAAAGGAGAAAACCCAGTGGGAAAAACCCCTCTCCAAAAAGAGATAGAACAAACATGCTAAAAAAATCATGAAGGAAGGAAGGCCTCAAGAAGACCCCCAAGGACAACTTTCATCACCCCAAGCATAGAATGCAATTGAAGATAGCCCGGAGATGCAAAAGGTTAAGTGAAGATGTCATCAACCTGTGCTACAGTGGAAATGTACTCCAAAATGAGAAGACCATCTTGAATCAACTAGCAGATGAAATGCCTATGAAGCTTAATGTGTTTAGTGCACTGATGCTCCACCGGGTTGTGGGAAATATGAATATCACTCTGATTGTCACACCATAGAATAGTGGGATGATCAGGTGGAAAACCAAACTCAGTCATCAACTGCTGAAGCCATAAAATCTCCTAACTAGCATGCACTGTAGCTCTATAATAAACCTCTATAGATGAAAGTGCATGAGCATTCTAGTTCTTGCATGAACATGTGATAGGACTAGAGCCAAGACAAAAACCAAGCCAGAAGTAGACTTTTGATCATCAACAGCACTAGCCCAATCTGAGTCAGTGAAGCCAACAATGTGAGGAGCCTGTTATGTGTAGTGAATGCCATAAAAAATAGTGTCCTAAATGTACCTCAAAATACGCTTGGCATCTTTCCAATGACTCTCATGAGGCTCATGAGAAAACTGAGAGACAAGGAAAAAAAAAAAGGAAAGGTCAGGATGAGTGTGTCAGGTACAACAAACTTCCAACCAACTATCGATACAATGTAGGATCCACTGAAGGCGAAGTGCAAGAGGTAGAAAAAGTAACACCTAACTGAAAATGTGTGGGAGCGGGCCTACAAGAAAGCATGTCAAAGCAATGAAGCATGTCAAGAGCATACTTCTACTAGTAAATGAAGATCCCAGTAGGGGAATGAACAATATGAAGACTAAGAAAGTAGTTTAACAGACCAAGGTTAGTCATCTCAAACTGCTCCATCAATGCGAGTTGAACATCTTGAATCATAGAAGATGAGATACCTATAATGAGAAGATCATGAACATATAGAAAAAGGATCAAAACCTCATCCTCAATATGCTAAATATACAATGTATGATTGGAATGATAGTGTGTGAAACTTGTGGAAAGAGAAAATGAGTCCATCTTCTCATACCAAGCCCGAGAGGCCTGATTGAGACCATACAACGACTGTCAAAGTCTAAAAACCAAGGAAGAATCCTGCACAAATACCTAAGGGTGCTCCACGTAGATCTCCTTAGTGATATCACAGTGCAAGAATGCACTCTTCACATCCATCTGAAAAATGGGCCATTCCTAAGAATATGTGAGGGATAAGATAAGGCAAATAGAGTTCATCTTGGTGACAGGGGAAAATGTCTCAATGTAATCAATACCCTCAACCTGAGAGAAATCCTTCACAACAAGACGTTCCTTATACTTATCAATAGAACCATCAACAATAAACTTAGTACGATACAACCAATTGCATCACACTAAATTTCTTCCCTTAGGAAGAGAACAAAGATCCCATTTATGATTCTTCATCAAAGAAGAATACTACTCCTCCATAGCACTGTCCCACTTAGAATGTCCTATTGCAGCTGAAAAAGTTTGAGGATCATCACAAATGGCATGAATCAAAAGGCTAGAACCCATAATATGAGACCGGGTACGACAAGAAGATGAAGGGTCACCTTCCATAAATCCTGCAGACTCAATAGTAATAGGAATCTGTGGAGGATCCTGTGGTGGAGGTAAATGGGGATCACCAAGATCATCATCATCATCATCTTGAAAAATAATCTAGAAGAGATGAGAGAGTACTGGTAAGTGAAGTATACTCTAGAGATAGGGTATCTACTGCAGGAAGGCGCTCATCAAATTGGACATCCCATTGAAACAGGACCTCTCTAGAATCAAGATCAAACAACATGTACACCTTGACATCCTTGCAGTAGCCAACAAAAAAGATGGATCAGATCTTCTACTCAATTTCTCTCCTCTGAGCATCAGGTATAAATGCCCATGCTTCACTACCAAATACCTAGAATGAAGATACATTGGGCTTGACATGAGACCAAGCCTCCTCAGGAGTCATATGTTGAACTACCTTGTGGGGCATCCGATTCTGAATATAGTTGGCACAATTAATTGTCTCTGCCCAAAAAGATGAATCCATGGACCTGGACTAAATTATACAATTTTCCATCTCCCAAAGTGTTATGTTCTTTCTCTCTGCTATACCATTCTACTGAGGGGTGTAGGGAACTGAAAACTGATGTTGTAGACCATGTTCAGAGAAAAAAAAATTTGATTCACATACTCTCCCCATTTTCTGTGCGTATCCGCCGAATAGAAAGACCATATTGCTTCTCCACAAATGTCTTAAAGATTTGAAATGAATCAAAGACATTAGACTTGTACTTAAGAAATTACACCCATGTGCACCTAGAGAAGTCATCAATGAAAGTAAGCACATATCTACACTATAAAAAGGAGTAGGAAATGACATGAGGTTTGTAGACCATGTTCAGAGAAAAAAAAAATTGATTCACATACTCTCCCCATTTTCTGTGCGTATCCGCCAAATAGAAAGACCATATTGCTTCTCCACAAATGTCTTAAAGATTTGAAATGAATCAAAGACATTAGACTTGTACTTAAGAAAGTACACCCATGTGCACCTAGAGAAGTCATCAATGAAAGTAAGCACATATCTACACCATAAAAAGGAGTAGGAAATGACATGAGGTCACTAGTATAAACTCTAGTGGTGCCAAAGCATGAGTAGCTTGTCCCTGAGGAAAAGGATCCCTATGTTGTTTCCCAAGAACACAACCTTGACAAACACCATCAGTGTAAGAAATCTATAGAAACCAAAGAACAAGTGCATGTGTGATCATCTGCTGAAGATATTTGTAATTGACATGGCCCAAACACTCATGCCAAAGCCTGTTCACTGTATCTGCATGTGCTATAAGAGAGGAACATGTACCATCACAAGGATCAAATCCATCAAATCTGTATAAATGAGATGCAGAGTCAACACTCCCAGTAGCCACAATCGAATCAGAATCATGGAGGTCCTAAATTACCACATCATGTGGTGAGAACTCAACTGTCTTACCAGAGCCAAAGTGGAAAATATAATAGATGGACAAGAGGTTTGTTGAGAGATGAGGGACCACAAGAACATCCTGAAGAGAACCCCCAGCTAATGCAATAGAAACATAACCCAAAACTGAAAGATGTGATGAGTTACCAACAACAATCTGTGAAGTAGCATAAGGAGCAAGTGAGGTGACCAACTGATGAGTGTGAGTCATGTGGTGAGAGGCACCTGAATCTAAAATCCAAGTGGGCCTAAAATTTGATGCTCATGTAGTAAGAGCATGACCTTTCCTTGCAGGGGAGGATGTGGACTAAGGAGAAGAAATATGATGCTCCTGCATGGTTTCCTCTAAAGCCTCCAAACATTTCCAACACCTAGAAACGAGATGTCCATCCTTTCCATAAAAACTATAGGTTTCACCTATTTTCTTCTTATCTTGGAGGAAGACTCAGCAGACTTCGAAGAAGATTTACCCTTTGAAGGGTGAGCTGGAGGTTTTGAATCAATTTTCTATGCAGGTTTGGAGGTAAACTCACTTCTTGTTGGATCTTTCTTCGGTTTTTTTGTTTTTTTTGGTTTCCCCTATGTTGTTTGAGCGAACAATGCTTTGCTCATAGAGCCAGAAGTAGCATCCATCTATTGAATATTTTCCTACTCCTGGGTCAACCGATCACAGAAATCCTAAAAGGAAGGCATAGTGTTCCTAGCACCCAAAGCATCCATAGTGGATTAGAAAGTGGAAGAGAAGATCTAAAACTGTCCTCGCAGCTTTGAGAGTATCAAAAAGATATACTCATCATCTGACTTGTTCTTCCCACATCCCTGTAAAACTGAACGGAGAGACTTGAAATTCATCAAGAATTCCTCAATGGTGGGAAAACTGTTAGGAGTCAAAGATGTCAAATTTGTATCAAGCTCTAGTGCCTAGAACTCATTAACAGTGTCAAATAAATTTTCAAACTTGCCCCAAATAGCCCAAGGACTGTGAAAAATCTCCAAGTGAAACATGAGACTATCAGAAATATTCAGTGCTATTAAGCCTATGGCTTCATCCATTTTATTCTTGTGCTAAAGAATCTCAAAAGGACACTATAGAGTAGGTTGGTTCTCATCTAGACAAGACCATAAGCCGCGTGACATGAGCATCCTGGTCATGTGTGCTTTCCAGGTTGGTAGTTATGAAGTGTCAGTCGGGCAACTGAAGGGTCCAACATTAAGAGAAAGAAGACAGAAGTAGAAGGGTCTTTTTGAAGTAAATGACAGAAAGTGAAATGCACCCCCCACAATATATGTACTATCTTCCGTACACCAAAATTTAAGTAGGAAAGCACAAAAAACAAGAAGAAAACCTAGAGTCTAGATGCAGAGAGGGACGAAATTGAAGCCTCTACTTTGACATTGAAATCAGGTACTCAAATAGCCAAATTTGAAGACAAAATCACATTGTGGTATCCATCTCAGTAAGATATTTCCAATGATAACTCGTTTCCTAAAACACGATATCATATGCTCAAGATATAATAAAAAGATTAATAGGAGGTCGAAAAGAAGAGCTCTCTTAAAAAATACAGGCACGAGAAAAAAATTGAGGTCCAAATGGCCATCACCCGTTCACTACAAAAAATTTAACGTTCATCTGACCCTCACCTGGTCATCAATGATGTCAGCATGATATCACCGCTAGAAGAAAATTGCAGTCACTGGCAGAAAAATCCCATCCCGGAAAGCTGATGTCAGCATCGGTATGCTGACATCAGCATATCGCAGGTGAGCAGCACATTGGTGGCGGTGGCACCGGGGCTGACCGCCACTGGTGGTGGAGCAAAAATGAGGTGTGGGGAGGGCTCGGGGTTGTGCAGTGCCTGCGCACACAAAAAAATAGTTTTTTTATTTATTTTTAAATATTTTTCATTTTTTTCTTAAAAAATGTGCCTGTACGGCCCTAGAGGCCAATTATTTTTTGCCTCGAAGGCACATTAAGCCAAATAGGTCATACCTATTAGAAACACTGAGAGGGGGGGTGAATCAGTGTTTATCTATTTGTTATATTTCAGCCAATTAAACATATATCAAATGTGCATCCAAAGAAAAATAACACATGATATGATTACGAAGAACCTTGATCAGAGGAAAACTCTGGTGGGGATTAGTACCCACAAATATTGTACTAGGTATAATGAACCTGTTAAAGTTCCTTTGCCTTGTTAGAAGTAGTCTTTACAATTTGAGTACAATGACTTGGTTAAAGGTCTGACCTTGTTAGGAGTCTTTTACAAAACCCTGTTAAAGGTATATGGCTCACTGCCCAATAAGCTGAAGGCTACAACCCTCTAAATGTTGATATGCACTATATCAAAAATGAACTATTGTAATGACACTATTGTCTAATCAGTTCCTTGTATGCACGAATGTTCTTACTCCTTTAAAGAGCTATATCATCTACTGACTTCATTATACTGCTCATCTGTATCTTCCTCATGCATAATAATCGACCCTTGTAACATAACATTACATTACATACTTATATGTTTACAATTGAATAGGCGCGACCCAAAACATAACACTAGTCGGCCTTTAAACCAAAATATACAATGCTTCCAAACAAGTCGGCCTAAGTGTGTTTACTACAACATTAATTACATTAATACAAACTTATAACTAAAGGTGCTTATCCATTACATTAAAAAATCATTCACGCTGATCAAAACTATAGTCGGCTTCCATGCACTGTCTTCTGGACTGCAGGTTTACTAATCTACCTTTAAATTTTCCATACTGATGTTTCATACTCTACGCATCTAGATCTAGCATGTATATACATCATAGTTTATATACCTAAGCACGCATGCTCTAGTGTGATCTCTAACATGTGCATTGATGTACTGATCTTTGTATGTGTCTGTCTGCCCTGTTTTCACACTTAGTCATTTTGTCTTTAATAACAGAACTTAGGTATGACTTTGTTGCCATGATTGACAACACAAAATGAGTCATGCTTCCTCAGGAAGTCAACTTGCCAACAATCTCCCCCTTTGTCATTTATGTTAACAAAGGAATGTGGCTAAGTTACTCAAAATGACTTCATACAAAAATGAATGTATATCATAATACTTAATGATATATACATATATACTTCTCTGCATATACACATTCTATGCTACTCCCCCTTTGAAATTAATGATAAAGGTGTGCAAAAATTGTAAGTCTTCAACATACTTACTCCATGTAGACTTATGGGTACACAACTTGAAGAGATTGAATCTCTTTCTGCCAAAAGACTTTCATTGTATCAACTATCTGAAGATGCGCACATAAAGCATATGTCAATTTCTCCATTTTCATCAGATCCATGCAAGGACCCTGATCATATGTCTGTATGGTGTCATCAATCTGTTTGATGTTCTCATTAAGAACTGCTAGAGATGGCGCAAGTGCATTCCTCAATTGAGTTTGTCTTATTCTGATCTTGCTAATTTCTAGTTTTGCCTTCTCAATCTTGTCCAACTGACCTTGATAGACATTATTGCATATGTTCATATCTTGCGTGGAGTTTTCAACTGATTTCCTTATGTTATCCACCATTTCCTCTGCTTCTGCTATCTTTTTGGTGTGCTCAGAGGTGAGCTTCACTCTGTCCATGCAGTTTGCAATAACCTTTTTTCCTTTTGTTTCCAACTCTTTATGTATAGATTGCCCAATCTTTAGGGAGTTCAGATCTAAGGTAAAGTTCTTTACCAATTCATTTAGTCTCTCCTTCTTGTATTCATTTTCCGCAGTCTTAGTAGTTGATTCTACTAAGCTAGTGAAATGTGTTTTGAAGTTTGTTAGTATGTTATCCACATGTTCAACTGTTTGAACTTTAGTAGCTTTCTTATCAACAAGAACTAATTCATTCAGAATGTTTATTGATTCCACAAAGCGAGGGTTCCTCATCACATGTTTCTCTTTTGCCTTTTCATGGCAAGGACGCTGATCTTGATAAGGTCTTCTTCTTCCCATGCATCTAAACTTGCTGAGTCAGGAGTTAACCTTGACAACAATGAGGTGGGTGGTTGAGTGGATGGTGAGAAAATAGTATTCTAACTTGTATCTACACATTCACTTTTGACATGAATTTTCTTTACCGGTGTCTCATTATCTTGAGTATCTTTCTCTTTATCCAAGTCTATTGGATCAATGAAAGGAACTTCATCATGTTGTAGAGTTGTGTCATCAGTTTTCATTTCCTCAGTGTTTACAAATGCTTCATCAACTTTATCCATATCATTATCTGAGGCTGTCATAGATATTTTTACATCATCAATCACTATAGTATACTCTGTATCTTTAGCTGTCTCAGAGGCTATTGAAATTGAGGGCGCTGAAACCTGTGGACCTGTCATAGGTGCTACCTGAATTACTGGTTATGTATCCTGTTTAGAAGGTACTTGAGTTTCCTTTGTAGGCGTCGTTGATGGATACATATTTCTATCCATAAATACTTGTGCAAATGCTTTTTTAGTCTCCTTTCCAACCTGCTCATACTCTTTGTTCATAATCTATAGAGTTCTTGTCTTACTACGAAGATGAGGCTTCACCAGATCTAATAGAATAACCTTCTCATCATGTGAACAAATAGGGAGAAGAGTATCCAAAGTTTCTTCTCTAATCTTCATGTCCTCTTCTATAGCATGTCTTTTTATGATCTCCAATATGTTCCATAACTGATCCGGTATTACTATCTTGAGTTCAAGAACTATCATTTTGAACTTGATCATGTGAGCTATGATCATAGTGGTTATCTCAGTCTTATCAATTTCTTGATACTTGTCATAGACTTTGGAAAGTGTATCCAATCTTCCTTCATTTACAATCCTATTCTTCAAGATATTTAGACTGGGTCTGAAACCTACCTCAGGAGGAGCTTGAGTATTCTTTATTGTGCTCCTTGTAGTTCTTGAGGATGGATGACTTGTAGCCGCTTTCTTCCTTCCTCTAGGTTTCTTTCTAGGTATAGAAGGTGGAGATGTATCTAGATCAATTTTGTTAGTAGGCGCAGAGGTACTCTCCTCATTTTTCTTCTACTTCTTCTTCTGAGTGTTATCAGTCTTCTCAAGTTTAACTTGTGCATGAATCTGCTCAAGTTCTTTAGCAATTTTGGCTTCTTTTGCCTT
>MU223780.1:418376-439989 GCA_018584345.1 Thuja plicata | reverse complement strand
AGAGAGAGAGAGAGAGAGAGAGAGAGAGAGAGAGAGAGAGAGAGAGAGAGAGAGAGAGAGAGAGAGAGAGTATGTATTGTTTATATATTATAGTACTAACTTTTTTGAAATGTGCTTTGATTCAGTTTGTAATGTAAAATTGGGCATGGGATTTATAGAAGATATTGTTTTGTGTATTATGGTTTGGGGTTCTCGAGAATTTCTTAACAATACTAGAGGCTTGGGGTGTGTCATGGTGTTTTAATTTCAGTTATTATGCCTGAAAGTTAATGTTTCCATGCCCATTTATATTTTATGTGGATTTATTGAGTTTCATTGCAGTATGTGTATTTGGGCCTAATTGTTTAATTGAGGTCACATGAGGGTCCTATTTATATTCCTAAGGATCTTGTTTCCATTTTTTGGATTCTTAATTAAGGATGTGGATCCCAATGTTTTATTGGTTTTGGTATATAAAATGAGCACTATGCATTTGGCATTTGGACTATGCCACAAAACCTAGAAGAGTTCTGATGTGGTTCTTATTAGGATGTGGATATGTTGGATAGATGTGGATCCAAGTGTTGATTTTGAGATTGTATTCATGATGCTCCAAATTCTTCTTTTGTGGTTCCATTGGATTTGATGTACCTAATGATTTATTTTATGGTTATTTGACTGGTTATGATTTTTAGTTTTTGGTTTGGAGCATAGGGGTGTGTTTTCTAGGAGCATGATTAGGAGAGTGGCTCACAATGGGGGTTGGGGCCCTAAGTGGTTTCCAGGGTAACCCATTATGGGTAGATAGTCAAGTGATAACTTAATTAAATAAGCCTATTGGGATAAAACACTAATCAAGATAATTATGTTTCCTCACTCATGGCCATGAGAAATCCCATATGAGCCATGGATGGGTTGGAGAAGGCCTAGTTTCTTGTGTAATATTGAGCGGGAAAATTGGCTTCCTTGTCCTCATGAAAAGAGGTCAGTTCCACATGAGTTCTCACCTAGGGGTCAGGGTCTAGTGAGAGACTACCAGGATAACCTAGGATAGTCGGGAGCTATGTGATGACACTCTCCTACATGTTACTTAGAATCCCCTTCTTTTAGTCTTGTGGTTCACTTCTGGTATCCCTATTGTATACCCTAGTGTATCCCTTATATGATTCCTTGGTTTTACTGTTCCTTTTCTTGTATCTTTCTTGTGTTTTCTTGTGCAGTGTGGGACCTTGTCTCTATCTCCTAGCATAAAGGGGTGGGCCTCAGGGTTCCACACATCTTCTATGCAGTTCTTGTTTCATATGTCCATATGATTATTACTGTACATTTGTATTATGAGATGTATCATAGAGCATTTGTATCAAATGTTTTAATATATGCTCCATTGGGAGATGGATCTAATGTAACTGTAAATATGTATCAGTGATTCATTATGTTGTAATGCTTAGTGTTAGGTAATTGACTGTCATTTGTACTTCTTTGTGATTTTTTTTATGGATTAGGAACAATTGCATATGAGGTTTAAAATGAATATAGTTTACGATGTTGATCTTGTGCATTATCTCATTATTGTTAATTGAGTTAGTCACGATCGTTATACGTTGCTAGTAGCGATGTCGGAGAACCTAAGAGGACCTTGTCTTATGATTAATGTTTAGCACTCATGTTTACATTTTATGTATTGTTTCATGTGATGAGTTAATGTAATAAATAGTTGTAATTATAATATTAGTTGTAAACCTTGTTTTAAAAAAATGTTTTCCATATTCTTTAGTAGTTTTGTGTTTTCCTCTCGGGTTCCCTAGTGGGGCATTACATCTCCTTATCAATTCTCTCATGTTTTCACATCTGAGACACTTTGTGGAAACCATGGTTTGAACCTCTTCATTTTATTTTTCTCTTTACCAAATTATCTTTTATCACCTTATAATTGTTATCATTATGATTTTTGTTGTCATTGATATCAACCTCTTGTGTGGCATTGATGTTAGCTTGTTGAAGATGGAATATTGTTGAGAGGATGGAAGGTTTTTGAGACTAAGAGGAAGGCTATTGAGACTATGACATTGACTGATGAAGAATATTTAAATACTAGATGATTAAGGTTGTTGATATTGTGAGATGAAGAAGATTTGAAGACTATGTTGAGGTTGTTGAGGCTATGACATTGATTGATGAAGAATATTTTATGAGTAGTGGCTTAGGAAGTTTCTAGCTTATTCAAAATATACAAGTATGACATGCAGGTATTTGTAGGAAAGATTATTGGAAGACCTTATAGGAGATTGCTCTGAATTTCTCTTTATAAGATGATGGTGACTTGTGGTTTTGGTTATAATGAATGAGTTTGGTAAATATTGCACTATCATGTTTTTAGGTCCCCAACTGTTCATTTGACAAAGATTTGATATGATGTTTAGCTGATAGTAAGGTTGGCTATCAGGAAAGATGGACAAGCTCGGAGAATGGATTATATTTATTTTCTTTGTGATTTTAGGATATGAAATTTGGTGGATATGTTTAGATAGTTCATGCAATGTTTCAATTTAGATATCTTTTGATGGCTTTCTTTGTAGGTGAAGATTTGTTGTCACTAGTGCTATATTATTGTGTGTGTATGGGATTTTAACCGACTTGTCTATTTGAGGTGATTGGATTTGAAAATTATTGGAACAAATAGAGGTTAAGGGAAAATTTAATAGAATTAAGATGGTTGTATTGTGGTGTATCATACTTTAGATTGTACTATTTGGTTCAGAGAGTATTTTGGGCCAACTGATAACCTATTTTTAATGTCTTTCTACATGTTACCTTTAGGACAGGATTTGGAGTATGTTGTGATGAATGGATGGATTATATTATTTAAGGAATAACATTTATGATGGATTTGGGACCCCTTTATCTCCTAAGATGGACCACACTCAGTATTATTGGTCAAGGTGGTCGACCTGCTATTAATAATGCTTATGTTTTCTTTGGTCAACCTTGTTGATGTTTTCAATGGAAAAATATCTATCTATTAGAGAAAAATAGGATGAGATGGGTATGAGAGTGTGTGAGGTAATTTAAAAGCTTGTGTAGATCAATTTTGAAGGAAAAGTTGTGCAAATAAGGTAGAATAAAGAGTGAATTATTGAATCAAACAGAGAGGTCACAGAACAAATTAGGAGATCCTATTTTTACTCTTTTGCAATGTATGTTTAGAAGCAATTAGTTTATTTTGTAGAGTTGTGAAGATCTATATTTTTTTGTTTCAATAAGGGTTAGTGAAATCCTTGGAAATGTTCCTAAAATGGTAGGGACAGTGTGTTCCTTTGCCGCTGGCCTAAAATTTTGTAATCAGATATTTTTGTATAGTGAGTATATTTTTGACTGTGGTTTTTCCCATCTTGGGTTTTCTATGTATATATAGTGTTTTGATTACTGGTAAAAATAGGTTTTGAAGGGACCCAAAACCCTTTACATCATGGAATTACAAAGATAGGAAGTATTACCAACAACAAAAAGAAGAAACATCAAGAAATAACCCATAGGAGGGAAACATAGACGACCAAAAAAGGAAAGCAGAAAAAACCAACAAAAAAGATAGAGACCAGTCGAAATACTAGCTCAGGTACCAACACTCATTACTCCAGCATTCCCCTCCAAGATCTCATACATCTTGGCCTAGATATCATCCATCCTCCCAATAATGCTCTTCAACTCTTGCAAATTTTTCTTAACTATGGGGGATTTTTTCTTGTTGCTAGCCCGGGTTCTGGAACTCGACCCACCACTAACCTCCAGGTCATCATCCCTTTGTTCTTCTCCCTCTCCCATGCCACTGTCTAGAACAAAACCAAACTTTTGAGATTAGTGCACGAGGATTTAATTCTATCTTTATTGTGGTGGAGAATGTCCATAATAGTACCCTCCATCTTATCCATTATGTTCTTCATTGCTTCTAGGTCATTGTTCAAATTCTGGGTGGAATTACCCTCTTTACTACCTTTTTCCATCTGCACCTGGAGAATGGTGTTCATAGTCTCCAACTTCCTTTATTTCAGATTAAGTCTTTTTATCTCTTGGAAGCACCACTTATTAAATATGAAGGAGTACAAAGCCTCAGCTTTAGCAGTCTGAAGGGCCCCAATAGTTATCTCCTCCTTGTCATCAAAATCCTAAAAAATTAGCCTAATAGAGGACTCTCTGACCCTTTTTCATTGATATCTTAATTTTCCTCATCTATATTATCTTGCATATCTTGAGACACATGCACATCATGCCTCATACCAACAATGAAATCATCCAGGGTAGGCACCTCCTTAGCTCCATAGCTTTCCTTCCTATCAGAGGTTTGCATCTCCGAATGATGGATTGCTTTTTCTACTAGGTCATCTAAATTTTGAGAGTTTTGGACAATAAAGTCTTCGTAATTCAAATTGTCCCTACGCATACCTTCCATTTTTTTGGTAGTCTCATCCCTTTCCTTGTTTTCCCCTCTCTCTTCCTTATTGTTCTTCTTCACAATCTCATCATCCACCTTTTGGGTAATATTTTCAGTAGGAACAATATTCTCATTCTTAGGCTCATCTTCCTTCTTAGAAATCTCATGGTATTTCTCTTCATCCTCTACCATTTCCTCAGTATCATCATTATCCTCAGAGTCCTCAGTATCCTCCTCCTCTCTGTTAGGGCTAGGCATATTTTTGGTCTCAAGAACTTCCACATCCTTAGAGTCATCAGTGTCATTATCCTCATCATAGATACTCTTAGTGTCTTCCTTCTTCACAGACTTAGATTTCTTTGAGCCACTTTCTAGGGTTTCCTCAGCCTTATGCTTACCCTTCCCCTTATTTAGGGTTTTGACAACAAGCTCCGGGATGGTATCCCTAGTGTGCTCATAAATGAGCAGGATCAAACCCTCATGTCAAATGACCTTCTTAGTTTTCTTTTTGTGCTCATGAAGGATTTTAACTAGAGAACTATGTAAATAAGAAGGGATATTGATCAATTCCTTATACCTAAAGTGGTTGAGAAGCATAAAATGATGGGGCTGCACCCACGTGAAATTCCCATCGAGGGTGATATACTCCATAATAACCAACAAAATGTTGCACCAAATTTATTTGATTATGGAGACATCTATGAACCCATTACCTCTGGCTTCAGAGAAAGCCTCCTTATCATTCTCTGAATTAGGAAATTTCTTCACAACCGTGTCATAAATCTTCCTATTTCTATAGAATTTTAAACCCTTATTAGGCATTCCAGTTTCTTGAGCTATAAGATCAACAGAGAGATTAAACATTTTCCCATCCATCGTGATACTTATCCTTTTTCCAGCCCTCAAAAGACCTCTGGGTAACAACCTTGTCAAAACCATGGAGTTTTTCCAAATAAGGACTAACGCCACCCTTCTGCAATTTATGCCAAACCATGGCCATGTCTTCCCCTTTGAGCTTATGGAAATTCATAGGCTCCTCCCTTTTTATATCCCCTCCCATATTGCTAGACTTTGAAAACAAATCACTATGCCCTTTCTCAGACTTATGCTTACAATGGTTGTCATTCTCAACCACATCAACACAAATGGAAATTCTAACCCAGAAAGTGTGGGAGGAGAATACATAATTAATACCAAATCCTTCGCCCCACTCATTTCAATAAATTTTTGTAGCCTCCATAGTACTCGCACATATAGGATTTAATAATTTAGAGCATACCCTCTTTATGGATGATCTTTTCATAATTAACCTTTGATTTTCTTTCATCATTCACATTCGCATAATCGTCCCAAGTGGTGATGTAAGCAGATCTCACTCCAAAATTGTCCAAGCTGTCAGTCGCACCATTTCCCTCTTTGTACATGTGGGAGATGTAAGATCTATCAAAGGTATTAATAATTTCCTTAGCTTTCATAATAATATTTCCAATGGTCTAGGATGGGTTTGAATCTCCCTTTAGACACTTTATTATGTTAATAGAGTCTCCTTTTAACCAAATATTTTGAAAACTTAGATTTTTAGCTAATTCAAGACTATTAAGGGCTCTCATTGCCTAAGCAACATGGTTGGTCTAAGTTCCCAACGGGGTCGTATTAGCCGTGATGAAGTTGCCTTTTCTATCTCTGATAATGCTACCACACCCAATAGGGCCAGGGTTTCCTTTAGAAGCTCTGTCAAAGTTAACTTTAATCCATCCTTCCGATGGAGATCTCCAAACATTGTTCTCCCTTTTGAAATTATTTATCTTGGTTTCATTTATATTATAGCAATTGATATGCTGAGTATACCTCTTATTTAGGTTTTCATAGGTACCCCTTAAGAGTTTTTCTAACACAATGGTAGGGTTAGTATGCTTGTCTCTAAAGATTATATTGTTCCTCTCTTTCCAGAGATTCTAAGCCACATGGGGAGCCACCAGTTTCCAAGCTTCATTAACTGTATCATTTGAAATAGGACACTGTCATTGCTGATAGAAATCCTGGACAAAAGAGGGAAAAATCCAGCAAATGTTCCATTTTTGTAATAATAAGGACCAAACCTGTTGAGAAAAAGAATAGTGAAAGAAAAGATGGTTAGCATTTTCCTCAGTAGCACAACACAAGCAAAAACTATAAGGGATAAAGAATCCCTACTTGATGAGATTGTCCATAGTTAAAGATTTATTTTGGATAAAAATCCAATAAAAAATCTCAATCTTGCGAGTTAGAGCTTTGTTCCAGGCATTAACCCTGAAAGGTTTGGTAGCAGGAGGGTCAAATTGAAAAAGGCTAGCAGAAGCCACAGAAAAACACCCATTGGAAGTGGATCCCCAAATTATAGTATCCTTATTAGTGTCACAAATGCGTTGGTTAAGGAGAGCTTTGTTGATCCTAGCCAATGTAGGGCTTATTCTAGCAAGATTCACCCAGCTGTTGTCAATCCAGTAATCTTCAACTTTATACCCATACTTGTTTTTGCACCAGCTCATAGATTTGCAAAACTTGGGATTGGTTCCCAATGGCTCATCCATCAACCAGGAGTCATCC
The DNA here is from genome assembly GCA_018584345.1 of Thuja plicata. NCBI lineage: Eukaryota > Viridiplantae > Streptophyta > Pinopsida > Cupressales > Cupressaceae > Thuja > Thuja plicata. Next base: position 432,998 of record MU223780.1, on the reverse strand, counting down.
CAAAAATTAATCTTTTGGCCATTTCCTAGCTTCTATTTTCTCCCCTTGCTGTAAATATTTCTAGCATTATTTAAGCTCCTCCAAAAGGAAGATCCATCCACTCTCTCCATACTAGACACAAAATTGTCAAAAGAAGGGAAGTCATAGATATATTTGTGTTTGCATATGGCGTTCCATTCCTTTGGTTCCCCATATAGCCTCCAAATCTATTTATACAACAAAGCATTGTTGATAACTTTTGTTGGTTTCAACCCTAGTCTCCCCAACTCCTTGGGTTTGCAAACCTTCTCCCAGGAAATCAAAGGGATGCAGTTTTTTTCTTCATCTCTAGACCAGAGGAATATTTTTTTAATGCTTTCAATATTTTCAGAGTACTTCACATGTATCTTAAAAAGGCTAAGGGCATAAATAACCATACTTTGAAAGGTATATTTGATTAAGGTCACCTTACTGGCACGAGATAAAATAATTCCTTTCCACCCATTAAGTCTATTGTTAAACTTATCAATCAAGAAGTTCCAAAAGGAGTCTGCAATATTCAACCTGAGAGGTAGGTCTAAATAGGATGAAGGAAAGCAACTGATTTTACTCTCCAAGATGAGTGCAATTCTATTTTGTCTAACCTTTGGGGTATTGATGAAGAACAAGTAACTTTTATTCCAAATGATCAATTGGTCAGTGGCCCTAATATAGACATTAAGGGCCCATGTATATATAGTGTTATCATTGCTATATCTTTTTCTAATGGTTAATTGGTTTGATAAATAATTACTAAGTACTGAAGAAAAATTATTTAGTTTATATGTGTTGATTCAACCCCCTCTCAACACCTAGTAGTGTTCAACAATTGGTATTAGAGAAAGGTTCCTCTAGAAGAATCTTAACTACTTCAGGAAGATCCGAAATGGTTGGTGAACATAACACTATAGTTCCTAATTTTGATGGAACAAACTATATATTATTTAAGGAGAGAATGAAGCCTCATTTGGTTTGTATGTCATATGGTGTTCTTGATGCTACAAAAATAATTATGTTACACAGAATTTTGGTACTCTTACTTCCCTAGAAGAGGTGAGCACATGAGAATAATCGAGTATTTGCACCAAGTTGTTGGACAAAAAAGTGGCCGCATGATGAAAAAAATAGAAACTTTCATGAAACCCGTGCATGTTATGTAAAATTTGAAATCACTTGGCTCGGGGAAACCGAGCCTAATTTCCTCAATTTAAAAATAATAAAATTTCTTCATAACCCGTATAGGTTATAATCAACTATATGTTTTTCTTCATTGCCCACAGTCAAGCTCATTTTCACCATGAAAAACATCTTGATAGTGTCTTTTAGGCTCCCAAATTCCATAGAACCCAACCGTATTTGCCTCTATTTTGCATGTTTCTAGTGTTTTGACCAATTTCTAACAATGTCACATCGTCGAACATGTAAGAATTTATTTTTATTATTATTTTTGTTTAAATTCAAATTGAAGTAGGGTTTATTCAATTGATTTAATTTTTTTGTTAATTGTATGTCAGATTCTAAAAAAAATCCCTGATGACAAAAGAAACAACGAAGACCTCTTCCCGAACAACCACCATAAGAAACCCCTCAAAATGTTTCACATGAAAAACAAAAAAAACACTCAAAATGATGCTCCACAACAACAAAACCCTCAAAATTCTGCTCCTCAACAACCATCGCCACCCCAAAACCCTCTGTGTCCTCCAATAGAACCTATACAACCCACATATCTAAGGATCTTCTAAATCGTCTGGCATAAAACACTACTCAAATCACTATGATAGTGAATAGGTTGAGGTCCTCTACTCATGAGCACCACTCATCCCTCGCCAAAACCCTAGGGTCAATGCCCAATAGTTCTAGGGAGGTATCTAGATAGGTTACAAAATGGGGTTCATTTAGGGATAGATGTCATACATTTTATGTTGATGGGTTTTCATATGATGAGGTGAACATAAAGGACATACTTAAAGATGACATATATTCTCTTTTCATTGATCCTAAATCTAATAACACCTTATTTAATGATATGAATAGGTTTCCTATACATTATTGTGTCCATGTTAGGATGAAAATTTAATTTTGGGATAGGTGGTATATGGTCTTTGACCAACCACCTTGTAACAATTGGGAGGTGCCCCTATATTTTTTGAGATATTTATATTGTGAGTTTATCCTTGGCTTGAAGACAAATTAATTAGACATCTGATAGTTCTGGGGTAGAGGGATAGGCTCTACATAGGATATACCTAGGGATTAGAGGGTGGTAGACCCTCGACCAATGGTGTTTTTAGAGATGAATATTCACTAATTAGAAAAATGCAGGGGTCAGATGCATCATGAAATTGGTGAATACTATCATTATGTGAAGTGGTCAGATCGCCTCTTTTTCACACAATATTTTTCCCATGGGAAGTTATTCACCATCTTTTGGTTGCAATGGCCATCTTACATAGGCATTTATTTTCTACTAGCTCATACACAGTTTGAATATTTATTAGTCATAATTTTGCCCAAAATTCAACGATGAATGCAAGAAACCACTGATGGACACGCACACATTCACCAATATCGACATGTGATTTTCAAATTTTGGGGGGCCTATTTGTATTTTTTATTGCTACCCTTTATTATGAAAGATCATTAATATTCATCATGACTATCAAAGAACATAATGTAATCAATCGTTTCTTTATCCACAAACTAAAGAAAATAAAATCCCAATAGTAAGAAGGTTATTGGACCTTCTACACTTCAAGTTCCATAAGACTCAAGTGGGTATACCTTTAACTCATCTACTTTCTCAAATAATCCTCATAAAACTTCCTTAGCATATGATAATATGGATTTTATAGATAAACCTCAATAATTTATCTGACAAACAAAGCACATGAAAGTTTTATATTTTCAGTTTGTTTCACCATACTTCTCATGAATCACCTATGACCAGTGCCTAATCCATTTGGGTTACATATTTGTGTGATCAAAATGTGACACAATTCTATAAACCATTACACTTGACAGAATCCATGAAGAAGGAAGTCTCAAGAAGGCTTATAGATTCCTATCTATGACGGGTAAGAATCTAAGATAGTGTGAATGGTGGCTCTCAAATGAACCTTAAGAAAAGACACTTGCAAGGTGCACAATAGAATGAAAGATTCAAATGATGGTGCAAATGAGAGATGATATAAGATGAAATGAAACAACTAATCTATGATGCAAATGCAAGAACAAGGAAAGAAAAGCTAATCTTGCAAGATTACAATACCTCCTAGTTAACCTATGTGATCTAAGCTAAATTCAATAAGGAAATACTAATCTAGAATGCAAGAGTGCTCAAGAATACTCTAAGAATGCAAGTAAACAAAGTAATAGCATAAAAATAACACGAGTGAGTAATCTATTATCCTTTTTTTTCAAGAGTGAGGAGAGAGCTTCTTTTTAAAGAGAAATGAACGGTAAACATATTTCCTCTGTCACAAACATTTCCTCTATCACAAACATTCTTAAAACTTAGATCAACCTAATCTTATCGTTAAATCTAAAATTTTGAAAGACAGATTTTCAAAGAAACATAGAAAGAACCTGGAAATAATTGATGTAGATTTTCAAGTTTTTTCCACCATTTCCAGCCTTGGAGTTTCTGTTCTTTTCTAATCGGTGAGTCCACTATGACTCCCCCATTTTTGGAAAAAAATATCCTAGAGCCTTGTTATCAATTCTCATCACCCTTGATGAGGTTTTTTTCTCCTCATTTAAAAAAAAAAAATAGAGTGCAAGGAGTGACTAATTAATGTGGTCTTCATATAGTCAAATATAGAATACATAGTGAGTGGGTTCTTAATGATTCTCTCTAGCCTTAAAAGCCCACTCTCTTTGTAATTGATTTTCTTTTATTTATACTTTTTTGAAAATTTAATTAAAGATTATATTCAATTTGAATTTTTAAATGAAAAAATGAAAGGTATTCTTTAATTTAAAATCTAACATTAATATAATATGCAAATATAAATAAATAAACTGATTACTCACATCAACATAGTTTATTTGCATATAATAATTCTATCAATAGGAGCACTGGTAAATCACCATTCCAGATAGTATATGGAAGTAGTCCCAGAAATGCATCATAACTAAGAAAGTTAGACAAAGGAGAGACACGTAGCGCTGAAGGTGAAGACTTTGCAGAACATTTGAAGAATTTGCATGAGGAGGTGAGGCAACATATTAATAAAATGAATACACAGTACAAGGCTAAGGCAGACAAGAAAAGGAAGCATAAGGAATTCCATGTGGGAGATGAATTCATGGTTCATTTGCGAAAGGAGAGATTTCTAGTAGGAACATATAATAAGTTGAAGATGAAGAAGTTTGGACCATGCAAAATACTGAAGAAGCATGATTCAGGAAATGCTTATGAAGTAGTGTTTACCAGTGAACTCAATATTTTACCAGTATTCAACATTTTAGATTTGACATAATATCATGAGGGAGGTGTTGAGGATCATATCACAGAAGCACAGTGAAATATTCCAGCAACTAATTCAGCTACAGAGGAGATTAAAGACATTTTGGACAGTCGTGTTGGCAGAAGCACAAGGAACAATACATATAAAGAATATTTGGTCAAATGGAAAGGATGACATGTAGAAGATTCATCATGGCTATCAAGGGAGGAGGTTAACCATCTTGGTTTTCCTTTGACCACCTAAGACATGATATGGTCACTTCTCAAATTACCCTAGGTGTCTGATACAGGAGCATCCTAGGTGTAAGAGCAATCTTGTATCACCCAAAAATATTTTCTAGTTTCTTTTCAATAAGGGCTATTTTGTGTAGAGTTGCTATTTCTGGAAAGTTTCTATTTTTAGTAATTTTTTTGTTTGAGATAAAAATGTTCTATTTTCTTCCTCAGAGGTTCACTTTGATTGTATCAGTCTGCCAGTAAAGTTTCATTGCCAGATCAAGTCTAGTTTTGTAGATATTGGATATTTTCAGTATTGGCAGCAGGGTACAAAAACTTTGAACTTAGTTTTGAAGGCTTTAGAGGCTCCAAATGGGGTCAAAACCTTGGCCAACTGGAGCTTTCTCAAGAAAATCATTGTACAACACTTCATGGCATTTCTGAAATGGGGTTACAATGGCCCATCGGGTCAACGGTTGATGAGTTATGGTCTCTGTAAGTTGCGCTACCTGAACTTGAAAAAGTTCAAGTTTCTTCAAAATTTCTTTTGGGTTCTGAAGTTGTTTGGGCCTATTATAATTTAATAAAAAGAATAATAATATCTTAGGGATGGTCGGCCTCAAAATTTAGGGTTTGATTTCTAGAATCTTCTTGGGCAGTTAAAATTGCCTATATATTGAAGGCTCGTAGGGTTCTCTAGGGCAGTTCTGGGATATGCATCTGGTGGCTCTGGTTTGCAAATTATTGTAATAAAATTCCCATGTGGATGTGTATGTGGATGTGCATGTTATATTTCTGAATATTGTAAATTTCATTTCATGGTGGATAATAGAAATCCCATTTCCTGTCTTTGCAAATCTTGTTACTCTCAATTTTGATGTGTTTGTGTGTTAATAAGGGGAGCACCCTTCATTAAATAGAATACACGAATTTGATTTAGAGATCCAGATTACTAAATTGGTTAGAGACTTGGGGTTGGAAAAACTCACAAAAAATACAAATATGGAGCTTACCCAAGTGAACAATGTGCAAACAAATGAAATGCCAACTAGCATTGAGATGCAACCATGGTATACTAATATTGTATATTTTTTGAAGAATACCAAATGTCCTAAGGACATGAAAAAAAAAAAAAAAGGCTCTCAAAATTCAAGCTCAAAAATATGTGTTGATTCAAGGAGATTTATATTGGAAAAATAGAGATGGAGTTCTCTTGTTTTATTAGGATAAAGATCAGTCTGAGAAGGTGTTGAAAGAAACACATAGTGGTGTGTGTGGAGGCCACTATTCAGCAAAGACAACTACATATAAGATTCTTAGGGCTGGTTTTTATTGGCCTTGTTTGTTCAGGGACACACATCAGCTTGTGTAGAAGTGTGAGGCTTGTCAAAGGTTCAAAAAAAACTAGTGTATTCAGGGGCTTTGCCTTTGAATCCAATTTCAATTGAGGTCCCTTTTGCCTAATGGGGCATTAATTTTATTGGAGAATTTTCAGAGAAGTCTAGTGGGGGTCACAGTTGGATCCTTTTTGCCACTAACTATTTCACAAAATGGGTTGAGGCCATACCAACCAATAGGGCAACCAGTAAGGTGGTCATTGATTTTCTGATAGATAACATCTTGACTGGGTTTGGTGTGCCAAGCAAGCTAGTTATAGATAATGCTATGTGCTTTAGGTCTGAAGAATTCAAGGATTTTTGTGATCAGTATGGTATAGTGGTCTCATATTCTTCACCATATCATCCACAAGAAAATAGACAAGCAGAATCCAATAACAAGAGCATTATAAAAATTATCAAAAGGACATTAGAAAAGAATAAAAAGTCTTAGAATTCAAAGTGTAAGTTAGCTTTGTGGGCTTACATGATAACAATGAAGAGATCTATAGGTGTATCCCATTTTGAAATGGTTTATGAAACACAAGCTAGATTACCATTGAATAATTTGTTTCCAGTCTACAAATTTATCCAAGATGAAGGCATAGAAGTGACAGAGCCAATGCAAAACAAAATGTTGCAATTGGTAGAGTTGGATGAGATCAGAAGTGAAGCACAAGTGCAAAATCAGAAGATCTAGCAACAGTCTAATTATTTATTTTACAAGAGAGCATCAGAAAGAAAATTTCATGTGAATGAAATGGTGCTCCAATAGAATGAAAGATTAGAAGACAAAGAAAAGCATGGAAAATTTGAGTCATTATGGTTAGGACCATTTGTTGTGCATGATCTACATGGGAAAGATTTTTATTTTCTGCAAAATCCTACTGGTGAAATACAAGACCTGCATGTGCATGGGCAGTTTCTAAAGCTATTTTTCTCATAATTCACTGTTCATGCATAAGTTTAATGTATATGTGTATATATTCCTAGTTTTTCAGTTTTAGGGTTTCAATGTGAGGTTTTGGTCTGCGTCCCAGAGTGCTAGTTTTCTAGTGTTGAACTTGCATTCAACCTTCCTCATCTGGAGCCACTGTCTGGACTGCTAAATTTTGGTATCCTTGGTACTGTTCCTGCCTTCTTTCTACAAGTTTTGGGCTATGTCTTAAACCCTATTTGTTCTTCCATGGTAGTTAAACCCTTAAGTCTCCTATATTTTTATAAAATGAATTTTATTTTTAAAAGGTCACTTAAGTCTCTTTTTACCATGTGTTTTAAGTCGTTGAGCAGGGCCACTTTATCTTCTAATTCATTTTCCTAGTGGGGTTTATGTTTTATTTTCCCTAAGTCCTGAGTCTCCAAGGAATTTATTTAACACAAGTGTCAAGAAAGTTCATTTTGATCCGATCATGATCGCTTTCCCTTAATGTGTAGATGAGTGTTGAATTTCCTTTGAGGCATTGCATTGTGGCATCGTCTGTCCATTTTGACATTATTAGGTCAGTTTTCTTCATAGCTAGCGGTGATTTTACACCACTGTTATATCATATATCACCTACGGTGGGCGTTATGCCTTAAATAGAAGATGCAAATTGTTTAGTCATTAAGGCTTCATGAATATGCGCCACATGGAAAGTGGTCGAGCAAACAGAAAAGTTAATTTGTGGTTTGATCTGATTTCATCCGAGGGTAGTCGTTATTCCTTGATCAATAGATATACAAAGGATAACCTTCAAGGCTTCAGGCCTTTGAGAGACATGTTCTTTCTGGGAAGTGGGACCTACAGTTTCTAAGGATAAAGTGGGACCATCAGATCAGATGTCATCTATGGTGGGTGTAAAGCCTTAATCAAAAGATGTAGGGAGGTTAATTCTTTGCGGCATCATGCTTTTACGACACGTGGTAGTTGGTGGGATCGAGTCATAACTACAGTCAAGTTAAGTGTCATGTAGATCAAATTTCATCAGATTGATAGTGCAGTGCCTTGAATGAAAAGTGAACAAAGATTACTAATCTAGGCTTCCTGATAAATTGACACATATGATTCTGTGATCGTGGGGCTGAAGCTAAGGCAGATTAAACAACAGTCATGATAGATATGATTGGATGGCAGGAGCTAATCCTTGATCAACATATACATCAAACATAGGCATCATGATTTCACTCTTCGTTGATAGTGTCCAAAAGGTTAAATGGGACTGAGATGATATGAGAAACCACCATGTGTCTTGTGCTCATGGTTTTCTTTTAAGTGAAGATCAAAGGCGGTGTTTTAAAGTTGAAGGTGTGATTAGGTCTCGACCGTTTATAATGTTTCCATGCCATGAGGACTGTTAGAACCTGTATAATTTCAATTTTCAAACCTGCATAGAGGGTTTTCTGGCCATGGCGGTGCTCTTTCAAGTTATAGAAGTGGTAGATGGATCAATCTAATCTTTTGGGTTGCATTTATGTGGATGCAGGGTGCCTAAGAGATGGATTTGTTTGGCTTCATAAATGTTTTTTGGTGGCAACTTAGGGGTTTGATAAGATTTTGAAGATATTTTAACCATTGTTGCTTCCTTGTCTATTCTGCATTGATGTTGATTTGGTTCCCAAATTGTGGTGGTTGTGTTTTAGGGTTTCTTTTTTCCTAAGGCGGTCCAAACTTGTGGTATCCAATTGGTATAACTAGGGTTTTTGAGTCATTTGTAATAATGGGAATTTTATGCCATAGAAGACTTGTAAGCTCTCCATATTGAATTAAGACTATCAATGGTCCTTTTGGCTCTTATTCTATATGTTTGAGATGTTTCAGCAATAAGATATGTCTGTAACCTCCTATAATTTGTGAAGTCTTATTGAATTGTAATGTCTTTATTTCAGTTTCTTGTATTCATTTGGGTTGGTTGTTAAGGAAATTTCAATCCATCACTTTGTAAGGTAGAGAGTCTAACTGGTTTAGGGTTTCTTTTAGAGAGAATTAAACATCCTTAAAGTAGTTTCATCAAGTAAAGAAATGTAGTGAATTGGATAATTACATTTTCTTCTAAGTGTGAATTGAGTATGTAAGGCATAGTCAAATTCAAAGGTCATTTACAGGTGTTACATTTGATGTACATTGTTGTTAAGAGTGTTTTCATTTAGAGTGACTCCATACCCACTAGATAGGGCACTGGTCTGATATGTTAGAATTGTGGTTCTCATCAAACTTTATAAAATCTGTTACCATTTACATGTATATGTGTCTGCTTGTGAAATTATTGAATATTGAAGGCAGAAGATAGGTAGTGCCCACCTGAGTTTGTGGAGCTCAAAGTGCAGAAGGTTTTAGGACCTTGTTGAACGTTATTTCTTCTCCTTGTTCAATCAGTGCTTGGGCCTATAGAGAAATATACCTGAGTCGCAGGTATACAAGGGATCAACAAGAAAAAGAACTAACACTACCCATTGTTCCCTATTGATTCTTGGCATTCTATCTACTATTTCTACAATGAAAACTTGCATGTAACTGATGATCCTTTATGGCAGGAGTTTCTCCACTTTGTGCAGCTCATTGTGACATTCTTTATCACTATTTTGATGAGCTTGTACTACCCCAAGAGACCTATTTTTTCATTCCATTGTAAAATTGTGTGTTGTGTCATTCTTAGAGTCTTCCTTAATAGTGGAAGTTAGTGTTCCATTTTCCACCTAGAGGCATTGGTTGAAAAAGTGAGGATTTTAAATATGCATCCTCCTCAAGACAAAATGGACATCCCCTCACTTGATGTGAATGGAATATTTCTTCTCCTCATTGAGTGCTCTACACTTTCTTGCATTTGTTGTTGCTCATCTAATGATCTTTAAATCAAGCATGCAAACCCTTCCATGTTGTTTCCATGACTGAACTCATTTCTTTTTTCCTAAACCTTTCTTCTTGAGTGAGAGCCATGAAAATATTTTAAAATAGGTTGATCTTTCCTTGCATTCACTGGCTCATTGGATTTCACTTTCTTTTCTTTACTCTTGGTTTTGGCAGGTTAGGGAATTTTTGAAAATTTTAATAAAACTCAAACATTTAGATTTGCCTTTCATAATCAAAACAACATAAAACACTTTGATATTAATCTTTTCAAGAGCTTCTTATAAGAGATGCCAAATAACGAGGGTTTTCTTTTTAGCATTAAGGCTTGGGAACAATGGGTCTTATTTTGGAAATATTATAGAAACTTTGAAGGAAATTTAAGCATAGTATCCAATTTTGAAATACAAGGCATTTGGTTTAGGACCTAGGATGAATATTTGACCATGACGGGGAAAATATGCAACAAAAACTAATAAATGATAAAATATTTTTGGTTGATGTCAATTGCCAATTCACTTGGGATGCTCCTACATCATTGGATCTCTCATCCCTAGTAATTAAAAAATGATGTTGGTACCCTCTTATTTCTCTTGCTAGGTGTTTGACAAGTGGGAGATTTGTTAGGAAAATGGTGTCTCAACCTTGCAATAATTAAAATGTTGATAAAAGGATTACTGTTGATACATGAGAGATTGGGGTTTGGGGGTGTCACCCCCAACTTGGGGGTAGAAAGGGTTTTTCCCCTTACTAGCCCCATTCCTGTGACCAATTGGGAGTCTAGGGGGCATTACACCCTGGCATAACATTTTGGGGTTAAAGCCTCTAAAAAAAAATTTACTTATAATTTTTATGTGAATCCTAAACATTTATCATTAGGTCATAGGTCCAATGGTGGATATTTTGTGTACCTTTTTTGGGTGGTTTTAGCCCATGTTTTTGTAATATAATTTGATGGTTTCATATTTTGTCTCTTATATAAAAGGCGTGTGAGGTATTATGATGTATTTTGCAAGTCTGATAGATGTTGAGTTACATTTGGATCTCTTCTAGTTATAATCATATGAGAAGCTTTCTCTACAAGTAAATTGTAATATATTATTGATTTTTGAATAATATATTGGGCAACTTTTGGAGTGTGGGGTTTTTCTCCTGAAAAGGTTTTCCCCATGTAAATCATTGTGTTGTGTTGTGCATGTTATTTATGCTTATTTATGGTAAGTTTTATTTAATTGTTGTAAAGGTTTGTAAAAAAATTTGCATTACCCTCCTCTCAAGATTAGTGTAGGAAGTTGTTTTTCTACTTAACTTCCGTACACATGGCTCACTTTTTACTATGGCATTTTTGTCAATTTCTGAAAATTTGAATCCAATATAAGAATTTATAGATGAATATTGTTTATCCTCCTTTGATATTTTTGATACATCCATGTTCGTGCATCGATTATTTGGGTTCATTTCCTTCTTTGCCTCCTCTTCAACTTCATCAATTACTATCTCTTTTCTATTTTTTTTCTTTTCTTTTCTATATTCTCTTGTTTCATTAAATACCTCATCCCTACTTATCACAAGTTTTTCCCTACTAAATCATCTAATCTATATATGCTATATTTTTAGATCTATAAATAATAAAAATGTATTTCGGCTTTTATCATCTTATCTTTATTTTGTAAGTGTGCATGGGAAACTCACCCAAATACTCTCAAATGGTCAAATACACTTGGATTAATCCCAAACCATGCTTGTTTAGGAGTTATTCTTTTAATTTTTTTTGTAGGACTTCTACTTAGAAGACACATTATTGTGCATACTATTTCTAGGTTCAATAACTTTTAACTAAATTATTTTCTTTCATCATACTCCTTAACATTTCAACAATTGTCCTATTCTTGCTTTCAACAATTCTATTTTGTTGAGTGTGGGAAGTAGTGAAGTTTCTTTTGATTCCCTGATTTTTGCAAAAATATAGAAACTGATTTGATTTGTACTAAGATCCATTGTCTGAACTTATCACTTTGATGTACAATTGCCACTTTTATTTGTCAAACAAACTCTTGAATTCTACAAATTTATCAAAGAATTTTAATTTTGTAGCCAAACAATATACTCAAGTTTTTCTTGAGTAATCATGAATGAAGATTAGAGAATACTTATCAAAGAAGGTGTTTCCATAGAACCATACAAATTTGTATGGATTATTTAAATATATTTCTTAGCTCTTACTAGATTTACCAACAATATATTATGTACACATCGCTTTTGCATTTTCAATGAAAGGCATACCTTCAACCATCTTTAGTCTTTTGAGTAAAATTAACCCTCTAAAATGAGCTAACAATATTGTTTGGTGCAAAATATTATTTTCGTTCATTTCACTAGACCTTAATTCTTGGCTTCCATGAGTAAAATGCAGAGGAAACATACTATCACCTATAATATTTTCTCGTGCAATGACTACATTCCTTTTTAACTTGGTTTCTTATTATGTATTTGCTTTAATCAAAATTTATTGGAAAATTTTGCTTAACATGTGTCTAATAGAAAATAAACTTTTTTTCAACTATTGAATCGAATCGTGTTTCTATATTCTATTGTAACTGCAATTGTACCCTTACCTTTGCTTCCATGAGATTGATTATCTCCTAATGTCATTGTACTATGATATTATTTAAATCTAAATTGATAAATGAATGCTCATTGGACACGTCAAATGCGAAGAACATCCAAAACCAATATATCATACGCTATTTTACTTACATTGATATAGAAACAGGAAATGAATAAATTTTTCTTATCTTCATAAGTACTATGAGCATTTTTTTCATTTCTCCTTGTTTACTACAACATTGTGATGCATATTGTCCAAACTTATAACAAGGAAAGCATTGGACATTCCTTTTATTATTGTCTCCCCAATTATTTCTACCTCTTCCTCTTCTAGTTCATTTGGAATTTCTACTTCTTCCTCTCAAATTAATACCTCTTGCTTTAAATTTAATAAATTCACCTTTGTATTCATTTTCATGGCTATAATCACCTTTATGATTCTGAAAGAATGCGCTTCTTTTTCCTCTTGTATTTTCTTTAGAAGAATATGTTTGCTCTAAAATTTCTTTTTTTACCTTTTATTATTTCTTTAACAATTAACAAAATTCTACTTAGTTCATCTATTTGCATACACGTCTGATCCTTAGAAATCTTAGTTGTAGAGAGAAAACAATCAAATTTAGAAATTAAAATCTTCCTAAAAAAATTTAGTAACATGCTTGTCATTTATATCTTCCCCTCAAAATTTTATTTGACTTACTAGACCTTCCATCTTTCAAAAAAATCATTTGCTAATTCACTAGTAGTCATCTTTACATTCTTATAACTTTTTCTCAATATTCACAATATGCATTATTGAATATTTTTCATGCATGCTTAGAATAAATAACACCAATAATCCTAAAAAAATTATAGATTGATTTCATCCTGAATAAGAATTTGACTTTATTAACTTTCTACAAATTTGCTTTATGCTCTCTTTTTTGTTGATCATTTAATGCGTTAAATACATTTATATCTTCTACTTCTACATAACCTTGTTGTGCAATGTCATACAAATATCTAGATTTGAGTAAAGTTGAATCTTAGTACACTAATATGTAAACTTGTCCTCTTCAAATATCATGAGAATCAAAGTATCAATCATTGTAGTGCTTGCCATATTTCTCATAAAAAGATGTACATAATGTTGTTGGAAAGTGACATTGCAAGCAATTCTTATTTTTTCATTGATGTCAAACCTTTACTAGTGAGACTATTGTTATCTGTTTGAGTACCATATCTATTTTTGATGAAGAAGATTTAACAAGAAGACCAAGTGAATGGTTGATTTAAGGAAATTCAAAGGGTACTTGATCAGTTGGCACTCTGGCAAAGTAATTTGTTGTTTATCTTTCAAAGACATTTTTTCTGGCTGTTCAATGCCGAGCAAAGTTGATTGTGACAAGTAAAACTTGTTCAATGCCGAGTAAAGTTTCTTGTGCCAAGCAAAGTTGCTTGTGATGAGAAAAAAGTTGCTCAATGTTGAGCACCATTGAAATTGTCGAGTGAAAATAGTGATGTTGGCCGACTTACAGTAATTGGATTAATGATGAGATTTGAGATCTCTGGCTGACTCAGTTGATTTTATTGGGATATGTAATGTTAATTAAAGATTGATCCACGTCATTTAATGTATGGGTAATCATAATTAATGCATGATTTCAAGATTTAATTAGAGACTACTTTGGAGAAGTAAATGTAATGCAAAGATGGAATGATTCGTTGGATCTGACCTAACCTAAGATCTACGATCTTGTTTAAGCGGCAAAAGATTTATCTGGCCTAGACAAAGAGGTATATGATAACCTCAGGGGTTATTCATTGTGTGTGGATGAATGTATGTGTATGCAAAAGGTTTGCATAGTTGATTTACTGTTTGGCATGATCTAGCAGAGAAGGCAAAAGGCAGAAGCAGAAAGTTGCATGTGTGATTGCTTAATGAATTTCCAAGTAGATCAGAAGGTTGAAATGACAATGCAGGCTATCCAGTAAGTTAACATCAGAGCTGTAATTGGATCTGAATTTGCAAAGTAAGTTGTATGTACCAAATCACAACTGTTGATTACTTTCTTACCATTGTATCAGTTAAATCCTTTAACAAGGTTGACTTAACAGTCATTTGTATAAAT
>MU223780.1:379935-390598 GCA_018584345.1 Thuja plicata | reverse complement strand
CATGGATGAGGTCTCCATGAATCTGACACTGTCTACACCTTTGTACATGTTTGTGTGCATCTGTCTCTATTGTGGGCCAATAGTATCCCATACAGATGATCTTCTTAGCTAAGTTGTTGCCACCTCCATGGGTTCCACAAATTCCTTCATGTACCTTGTACAAAGATTTTTGGGATTCCATGGAAGTGAGACATCGTAGTAGCGTTCCATCTAGACTTATTCTATATAAAGTAGTTGAGAGGATGGTATACCTAGAGGCTTGGCGGATGAGGGAATTTCTCTGGTTCCTAGACAAGTTGGGAGGTAAGACACTATTTTGGAGATAGTTATAGACATCTTGGTACCATGGTGATTTAGGACCAACAAGGATGCATGTTGATTTCTGTGATAGATGCTTGGTGTGATGGCACCAAGATTTTCTCTACTAGAAACTGGAATCTTGTTTCGTTGCCTAGCATATCAATCAGTGATGCTATGGTATCCATCACATCTATAGCTTTTTTATGTACTTGTGGGACTTGCTCGAAGATGTAATGGAACTTGGTGTGTAGCGTTTCCATCTGTGCTCTATATGGTATGATCTTCTCACCTTTGGTTGTATAATCATTGTTGACTTGACTAATGATCAACTGCGAGTCTCCAAAGACCTCTAGGTTCTTAATTCTCCATTGAATTGCTATCTTTAGACTAATGACCAATGCTTCTATTCTGCTATGTTGTTAGTGCATGGGAAGTTGAGTCTGAAAGACTTTGGAATTGTATCATGATCTAGAGTGATAAGAACTATCCCTGCTCCCGCACCATGGTTTGTGCATGACCCATCAAAATATAGTTGTCATACCTCGATCACTGGTTGCAGTGTCATAATAGATTTGTCCGAAAAGTCAGAAATAATAGGTTGATGGTCCTGATTGGGTGCCTCTGCTAGTTGATCTATGATCACTTGCCCTTTGATGGCCTTTCTATCTAGGTATTTAATGTCAAACTCACTTAAGATCATTACCCACTTTACAAGTCGTCCAGTGAGTGCTGCTTTTCTTAGGAGGTACTTTAAAGGATTAATATGTGCGATCAACTTTGTTTGGTAACTCAACATATAATGTCTCAACTTCTAGGAAGTGAAGACAACTGAAAGGCATGAATTTGCAATTGGTGTATAGTTTAGCTCATATCCTACCAATGTTCTTCTTAGATAGTAGATGGTCCTTTCTTTACCTATACCATCATGTTGTGCCAAGAGCACACCTAATGTTGACTCCGTTGCTGAGATATACAAAATAAATGGTCTACCTTGGACTGGTGGCACCAATATAGGAGACTTGAGGAGGTAGTCCTTGAATTATTGGAATGCTTGTTCACATTGCTCTGTATATATGAATTTGATGTCTTTGTGCAGTAGATGTTGGAATGGGTGGCACTTTTCTGCTAGCTTAGCTATGAATCGCCTGATTGATTGGAGCCTTCCCTGTAACCCTCTTAGTTGTCTCAGGTTTGATGGTGGAGGCATGTCCAATATTTCTTTGACTTCTCTGGGTCTACTTCAATGCCTCTATGTGACACTATGAACCCCAGTAGCTTTCCTGCTATGACACCGAATGCACATTTCTTTGGGTTTAAACAGACTTTGTATTGCTGCATTCTATCAAAGATTGGTCCCAATACTTGTAGATGATCTTTGCAAAGCATTGACTTGGCTAGCATGTCGTCCACATAGTCTTCCATTGTTTTGTGGATGAGATCATGCAATATTATTGTCATATCCCTTTGATGTGTTGCACCCACATTTTTTAGACCAAATGGCATGATGTTCCAACAGTAAGTGCCCCAAGGACATGTGAAAGTTGTTTTGTGTTGATCCTCGAGTGGGACCCTTATCTGATTATACCCTGAAAATCCATCCATGAGTGATAGAATTTGATGTCCAGTGGTTAGATCTACTATCATATCAATGTTGGGTAAGGGAAAGTCATCTTTGGGACAAGCTATGTTGAGATCTCTGAAGTTTGTGAAAATCCATATCTGACCACTCTTCTTTGTAACTAGCACCAAGTTAGATATCCAATCTACGTATGGTATAAGTCTTATGAACTTAGCATCTAGGAGCTTCTTCAATTCTACTTTGACTAGCAATGCAACATGGGGATGCATCTTTCTCAGCTTTTGTTTGACAGGTTTGGCATTGGGTAGCAATGGAAGATGGTGTAGTACTAGCTCTGGATCTAACCCTGGCATAGCTGAGTAGGACCATGTGAAATTGATCATCCTTGCTTTAAAGAAGCTGATAAATTGTTCTCTCTCCTCAGGGGTGAGTGATTTTTCCAAGTATAGTTCTTTGGGTTCTTGTCATCTCCCAAATTGACTTCCTCTATTTCTTCTGCTAGTAATGTCAATTTCTCCTCTGTCAAGGGGAGGAGTTCCTTCTTTCCATCTTCTAGCACCTCAGTGAGGTTTTCACTACAAGATACGTCTTGTTTTAGCTTTTTACTATTCTTTTGTTCTTTTTTCTTTTGTGGAATGGAAAGAGGAGTTGCCTCCCTGAAATATGCCGCTCTGTTGAGGTCAATGGAGAAGCCTTCCTTGTGGTCTCCTAATGGAATGCCTTCCCTAAGTCCCATGAAATCAGAAATATCCTAATCGTTCTCAAAGATATCTAAATCAGGGGGTCCTTGTTGATCCCACTCTATTAGCTCTGGGTGTATAAGATAGATACTTTCATGGTTGTTTAACTCTAGTTGATTGAAAGGGACTACATATATGGTTCCCACAAAACTAGACTGTGATGTGGATGCACCACTTGAGGTTTGATAAATGACATGATTATCTATGCAAGGTTGTTTGGTAATGGTCAGTTGGTCAAATAATTCTTCTAGGTTTATGATATTTTTTGACTGAGGGGAATAATATGGGATCGACAGTTCAGAGTCATGAAAGGATCTCCACTCATACTCATGGGAGTCAGTCTCAATAGAACACTCGTCAGATGTCTCACTTCCTTCATTATCATCGATTGCTATGTGGAGGTCTATTTGGGTTTGTGTGGTTCCCTCTTTGGCAGGAAACAACTATGCTAATATCTTTCTTATCAAGACATATTTTGTGTTGTGACCCCAGTTCATCTCTGCTATTTATTCTTGATCGACTTGGATGTCTTGGATCACCAGACGTGTTCCTAGTTGCCCATAGCCCAACCCTCTTTTTTTCTCTGGGTTGGTGGGAGAGACAATTCCATTAAGCCTTGTTGCCTTGCCCCCAGACCAGTTGTACCATCGTACCCAAATATTTGCAACATTGTGTAACCATTACCATAGTTTGACAGGGGTAGGGGTGGTCAGATTGTCTCTAGTGAGTCTTGGTATAACCAGGTACTGATGTCTTGTTCAAATGGATTTTCTTCTGCTATGTCTCCCCATTTGAAAAAGGCTATGGGTGGACATCTAAATAAAATAGGCTGTGGAGTTTCTGTTATAATAACAGGTTGTGGCATGCCATAAGTTCTCAGGTTCTAAGGCATGTGCGTGATGGTAAAAGCCTCTTCATATCTATATTCACCACAACCCTTGTCAATAATGGATATCTTGCCTACTTTTCATGTGATATCTTTAAGATTTGAATCTGAAGAGGAGGGAATACTTGCATCCTGGTTAATGACTATCTTTCATGTTGTCTGTGTGACATCCTTGGAATTCGAATCTGAAGAGGATGGGATGCTTGCATCTTGGTTTGATGGTACCTGGTTATCAGTGCTGATTTGGACTGCATTACAGTATTGGAAAGGATTTGGATCTCCCTCTATGATGATTTCCTCTCCCTGGTGTGGGAACTTGATGCATTGATGGTATTTCAAAGGTACGGCTTGCATTTCATGTATCTAGGGTCTCCCTAGTAGCATGTTGTATCCCAACTCAAGGTCTAGGATTTGGAAGGGAGTGGTTTTTACCACTAGACTGATATGGATAGGTAGAATGATAATACCTTTAGAGGACCTTTCCTCTTCATCATAAGCTCTTATATTTATCCTCCTTGTGACATCAATGTTTGATTTTGAATAGCCCAGTTGCTTGATTAACTTTAGAGTATAGATGTTTAACCCAGCTCCACGTTCATAAAGAACCCTATAGATAGCACTTTTGTGGACCTGGACAAGTAAGTGCAAAGGATCATTATGCAGGGGTTTATGCAGCGGCACATCATGGTCTGTGAATGTGGCATGTTTGTTAGCAGCTATATGGTTGACCATCGTTTGGAAGCTCTCGGGTGTTATGTCCCTTGGGACAGCTGCATTCTGAAGGGCTTGGTCAAGTGCCAATTTATGCTATGGAGATATGTGCAATTGGTCAAACATGGAGATCTGGGCAGGTGTGCGCTTTAGTTGATCCACTATACTTGGTTGTGGATTTGAGTTTGCTTTAGGAATGGCAGATACAGTACGTGAGGGTGGTACTCCTTGCAAGATGACTCTGGCATGATGCATTGTTACAACACATTTGTTACCTTGGTCTTTGATAGTGATTATAGCCACATGGCTATCTGAAGGATTGAGGCAATTGATAACATTATCACTGTTGGCATACGTATAGTTAACTTATTTTGCTTTTCCACCAGACCTGGAGGCTTTTCCCTTGTTGTGATCATGGAAGGTATTGTTGAAGATAGTGTGATCAGTTGTGCCTTTGGTTTGGGTATTTGCCACATCGATGACCCCTTTGTCAATCAGATCTTGGATAGCGTGTTTCAATCGGTAACAGTTAGACATTTTGTGCCCTTTCACATGATGAAACTAGCATAAATCCTTATCATTATACCACCTTGGTTTGTTCACATCCTTTTCAAAGTCCCTAATTTTAGGGAGAGTCATAGTGTTTGATTGTATCAACTTGCATAAAGTTGATTCTATCGGCTCTCCTAATGGTGTGAAATCTTGTTGCTGGAATTGAAATTGTGGTCTGCGTTGATTCTTTTGTTGACTACTTGACATAGTGGTCACTTGTATAGGGGGAGGTTAGTTTTGGGTGTATGCTTGTTGAGTGGGCCCTGTGGGTTTTTGGTTGGCCACAGGTGCGCCTCGCAGTGACACCTTGGGTTGTGCATAGTTGACTGTCTTCACATCAATGACACCATCGCTAGTGACATTTTTTTTTTGTTCCACCACTTAGCTTTGTCCATTGCATTTTTGTTTGTATTCATTTGTGTTGGATCTGCAAGGATTCCTTGTTTGACTAAGTTCTTCTCACAACAAACTCCTCGTTCAATGAGTTGTGTGATGTTTGGAGCTAATTATAACTCTGTTGTGAATGACATGTCTGGAATTAGATTGTTAACAAACATGACTATTAGGTCTTGTTCGGGCACATCATATGTTATGCGGTTTGTCGTATTCCTCCATCTCTGTAGGAACTTCACAAAAGACTCTCCATCCTTCTGTTTGATATCGCAAAGGTCCTTGATGCTGACCTTGCACTTAATGTTATGATGGAAGTGAGCTATGAACCTTTTAGCCAGTTCACCCCAAGACTGAATGCCATGAAGTAAATGCGAGAACCATTCCATTTCTGGTCCAACCAAGCTTTGTGGGAACAGTCACATTAAATATGTTTCATCATGGGTGACTTTGATGCAACTAGAAAAAACTCTCAGATATGTTCAACAGGGTTGGTATTGCCCCTATATTTGTCAAATTTAGGTACTGAGAAGTGATTTGGGAATGGAGACATGTGGAGAGAATGGTCAAAGTGGTATGGGTATAAATCCTCTGTGGTGTAGGATTTAGTTTTCCCCTAATTTTGCATATCCATCATTTGGGTTTGAAGGGTTTGCACTTGTTGCATTAACATGTCCGTTTGATATTGAGGTTTAATGTGAGGACGTTCCTCTGTGTTGTAGTGGGTATGAGACTGTGCCTCTGTGTCCCTTGAGTAGGAACATAGGATTTCATCCTGGGGACTTCATATTGGTTTCCCACCGAGTGATTTGGAAATGGGGGCACATGAGTATCCCATGGTGGGTTTTGATGTGTTTGTTGTTGTGTTTGAAATTGGGGTTGAAGCTGGGGTTGTTGTTGCTAAGTTTGGAATTGAGGCAACTGAAGCTGGGATTGCTTCTGCAGGGGTTGGGTTTGAGGCAACTGAAGCTGGGGTTGCTGTTGCGGGGGTTGGAATTGAGGCAACTGCAGCTGGGGTTGCTATTACGGGGGTTGGATTTGAGGCAACTGAAGCTGGGGTTGGATTGATGTCAGAATGGGCAAAGGTGTAGCCTTGGGTGAGCATTGACTATAAGTTGTACCTGCAGAGATGGATCCCTGTGGGCATGAAGTATTGATCCCAAGACTAGTATGAGTTGACTGTAGCAGCGGTATAGTTTTAGAATAGTTGATGTTTTGTGTAGCTTGAGAGAATGATTGCCCCAGCCATGTGACCGAAGGTGGGAGCATACTAGTAACCACAGGTGCACTCAGTTGTGAGCCTGTCATGTTTTGAGTGGAAGATGTGTTGGCCTAGTTCGTGTCATTGGTTTGACTGGGTATCATCTGTGTTAATGTGGGTAATACCAATGGTGGAAAGATTTGAGAGACAATAGGCAGTATCTGAGGAGGCTAAGTAGTGTTTTGACCTGTGAGAGGGTTTTCAGGCCATATGGTTGATACACTGAATTCAGTGGGGAGCTTGACTCCTTTCTTTATCATCATGGCTAAGAAGCGTTCGGGATTCCTCTCTGCAACAGTGTCAACTACTTGTGTGGAATAAGCATCTTTCTCTATATCCTCTAGTTCCTCTTCTGTGACATTTTGGAAAAGAGTTTCCCCACGGGGTTGTTCAAGGAATAGAGTAGAACTTGTATTTATGAAAGGATCGTTCTCTTGCTCTGTTTCCCAAGTAGGGAATCAGTTGATATATGATTCATCAGGTTGTGTTCTAGCCTTAGACCTTGTGTAAGGCCCTCCATGAGGTGTTTGAAACATAGTGTGGTCCAAGTGTTGTAACTAAAACAAGTGATATAAAGAAAACAAAGAAGAATATCCTTTCTAAGGAAGTCTGAGTTATGTTTAGGACAAGGGTAATTCTAGGGACAAATTTTGATATAGCTTGATCTTAAAGTGGTGATGATGTAAAAAGATAAGATTTTCCGACCTTTGCCTTGGAAAAAGTCACTTTGATAAGGATGATGATGTTTGATATGATGAGATCAAGGTATTTCGAGTCTGAGATTTCAAACTAACAATGTTTTTTACAATAATCGTGCTTTATAGAGAAGGGATGATCTTTAATGTTTAGAGATTCACACAATGTTCTTCACATTTTCCTCGGATAGACACTAGTTTTGGACACCAAATGAAGAGTTCTCTCAAGGTTTTTTTAGGTTAAAAATAGGTGTAATGTATCTCTAGTCAATTGTGGTACAACTCCACTGATTGCGGCAAAGTAAATGGCCGATTGCGGTAGTTTATCACCGATTGTGGTAATCAACAATACGATTGCGGCAATAAATAAGTTAATTGTGGCAAACTTCCTTCAATTGTGACACAATGCGACAAATTGTGGTAAATAGGAAACAATATCAAAAAGACTAAGAGATGGGTATCACTGCTTGACCATTTTGATATTTTTGGAACAATGCTTCTGATTTGCAAGACAGTTGACATTGACAACCCTAAGACTTTAACACGTTTGACTCATTTTGACAATTTGGATGTTTTGTTTTGCGTTTTTAGAAACTAATCAAAGAAACAAGCATAATAGACACTATGTTTTGAAGAATGAATAGTCAGATTTAATCTAGGTCAATGGCTTCAGATTACAATGTTATAGGCCCAATGCTTGAATGTCTGTTATCTCACATAGCAATTGTCACACTACTAAGACACGAAGGTCCATGACGTAGGTGCCCGTGTTTTTATCATTTTCAGGTATTGTTGTCGTGAAGTGAAGATATCTTTCACTACAAAAATACCGTGGGACACATATGTTGGGGATCTTGGGGGGAAATTCTGCAACCCCTTGCACTATAATAAGGTACCTATTCAGAGGTAAAACGGGTTGGCCTCTAATTAATCAAGTTTGTAGTAAGGGTCCGTGGTGTCTCTCCAATTAGTTTGTATGTGTGTGACTCACTTAAGAGCCTAGTTGATCACGCTGGCTCCTTAGGGATATTCATCCAATCCAGACTATCACCAACACACCTCACCCGAGCTTGGCTAGATAAGATGAAACTTTGGTTCGTGCCTTGTTTATATATCGATTGGAAGGATTACCAGTTTAAGGTTGTTCTCTGAGTAAGAAGCGCATTCCCCAGACAGGCCTTTCTAAAAAGTACAAAGGTTTCTAATGTAACAGTTTGTGCAAGTGCACCCAAAACTCAAGACACAAGGTAAATCAATTAAGCTCCAAAAGTTTGAAATGTGAACTAAGCTACACCACCATACAAGCACAATTGTTCAATTTTAAGCCCAAATGTAGGTCTTGATTGCTTGTTCAATTTTAATGCACCAAATCGAGAAATTCTTTGCCTTGTTCAATTTTAGGCCCCATGTCAATTTTAAGCCCAATTTTAAAATGTGAGATGTAAGATGTGTGACAAACACTGTTCTTTTTAAACCCAAATCGACAAGTGAATGAATTTTAAGTTGTATTGTTATCTTGCCTCCTCAATTTGTACCTATCAAAGAAAGTGTTTAGTATCTTCAGAAATGAAATCTTTCAATCCAAAATAGCAAAATATCCAAAAACTTCGAGATTGTTGAGATTGCTGAAATTAATGGTGACTTTATACTTACTTGTGAATCTCTTAATTGAATCAATGCACCTCGTGTTTGCTTCGCTTTGATCATTAGCTATGATTGCGAGAATAGCCCTTTATTGTGATCAATAGTTGATGGTTCTCCTTCTAGCATCTCTTAATTCTCTAGGACCTGGTATGCGTCTGATTATCCTCTTGGCCATTAGTCATTTTCTCAATCCTAAGAAATCAAGAAAGAACACACAAAAATAAAACTTTTTCAAAGATCTTTCTTTTTTTGAAAATATTTCTTAGAAAAAATAAAATAATAGAGAATAAAGTCCCTATATAATTTCAAGACCTTTCCAAAAATGTAACTTTTTTTATAAGAAATGCTGATTTGTGTCCAAAATTAATTTTTTATGAAATATCATAAAAAAATTATTAAAACTCGTAAAAAATTCAGAAAGATCTAAATTTTGGATTGTAGCTTTCTTATGTCAAAGGGTACCTGCAAAAAAAATTTAGATGATTATTCCTTAATTTGTGCTCTAGAGACCCATTTTATCATAAAAGACCAGTTTGAAAAGATTTATTATTTTTGCAAAATAATTTCACAGATATTAAAATCACAGAGAATAGACCCCTTCTATAATTTCAATAAAGTTTCAAAAATGTAACTTTTTTGATAAGAAATGTTGATTTGTGTCCAAAATTAAATTTTTATGAAATATCATAAAAAAATTATAAAAAATTGTAAAAAATTCATAAAAATCTGAATTTTGGATTGTAACTTTCTAATATTGAATGGTAACTGCAAAAAAAAATTTAGATCATAATTCCTTAATTTGTGCCCTAGGCACCCATTTTATCAGAAAAGACCAGTTTGAAAAGATCTATTATTTTTGCAAAATAATTTCACAACAATTAAAATCATAGAGAATAAAACCCCTCTATAATTTCAATACCTTTCCAAAAATATAATTTTCTTAAAAAGAAACTCTGATTTGTGCCCAGAAATGATTTTTTATGAAATATCACAAAAAAATTATTAAAAAAAATAAAAAAACTCAGAAAAATCTAAATTTTTGTTTGGGTCCTCCTTAGATTAGTGTCAACCTGCATAAAAAATTTCATAAAATAATTCCATTCGGTTTGAAAGATATGACCAAATTTCACGCGAGCTGTAAGTTCACGTCGGGTTCACCAAAATGTACACCTCTTCTTCGTGATTCGTGGTTCCCAAGCTTTCCAAAGGCAAGGCTTAATAGAAACGGTTTTACAAATGATATAAATCGAATACACAAATACTACTAAAATGAATAACTCGAAGCATAAACAATAAAATGTACAAGAAAAAAAAGGAAAACAAATGAATGCAGATCCCGAAGCGCTTGAAGCTTCTATTGTTTCTCTCTACTCCTTCCGAAATGTTGTTCTTGATTCTCAGTATTGGGGTGGGCAGCGTCTATGACTTGAGAAGTATCAAGAATTTTCTAATTGAAACGAGTGTGTGATCACAAGATGGCTTGAATGCTAGAACCAAACTGACATAGTAATGGCGCACGAGAGCTTGAAATCCTGGATCCTTCAAATGATTATGAAGGGTTTATTATATAGGAATTGGGGATGAAATGAACGGTTGAGATCAATCCCAGAGATAGAGAGATGAACGGTTGAGATCAAAAGGAACTAGAGAAGCCATCAGTAAACTCCACCTCTTCAATTTGTAAAGAGGAGACAGAATTTGGTTGACTGAAGAGCTAATTGTGAGTTACCTTTTTGAATTGAAGAGGTGGGTGAAGTTACGCATGTGGACTAGAGAGGTGGGTGGAGTAACCCATGTGATCTGATTGGAGTTATCTCTTTGAAGATAAATCAATATTTAATTCATTTATTTAATTAAAGTTTTCAACATGTGAGATAATTGAATTCTTTTTTATTTAGAATTGCT
>MU223780.1:352692-369296 GCA_018584345.1 Thuja plicata | reverse complement strand
AGAAGGTTTATCCAGAACTTTAGTCAAATAGCTAGTCCTTTGTACAACTTACTTACCAAAGAAGCTGAATTTGCTTGGACAAAAGAATGTGATGAGTCCTTCCTGCAGCTCAAGTCACTTTTGACAATTGCACCAGTACTTAGGTGGCTTGACTGGACATTGCCATTTCAAATACATACAGATGCTTCAGACTATGTTGTAGGTGTTGTCTTAGGATAGAAGACTAAAAACCTTGAAAATGCAATCTATTATATCAGTAAGAGTCTACATGGACCAGAGTTAAACTATACAATGACTGAGAAAGAATTGTTAGCAATAGTTTATGCTCTGAACAAATTTTGTCATTATGTGACTGGTTACCCTATCTATGTTCATACTGACCATGTAGCAATTAAGTATCTCATGAAAAAACCTACCATAACAGGTAGGTTAGCAAGATGGATCCTTCTTTTACAGGAATTTGATATAATAATCATTGACAAGCCAGGGAAAGAAAACGTGGTGGAAAATAATCTATCCAAACTTCATCATGCTGAAGAAGATACTACTTTGATAGATGATACATTTCCAGATGAATAGTTGTTTCATATTGCTGTCCAAAATCTATGGTATGCAGATATAGCTAACTACCTAGTAGCTAATAAAATGTCAACACATTTCTCTTATAAGGAAAAGAAGCTGCTTGTGGAGAAAAGCTTCCATTTCTCTTAGATTGATAGCATATTATTTTACACTAGACCTGACCAAGTCATGAGAAGATGTGTGAGAGAAGATGAGACATATAAAATTCTTCATGCATGTCACAATGAACCATGTGGAGGGCACTTTGCAGCCAAATGAACAACACAGAATATTTTAAAAACTGGCTACTATTAACCTACACTTCACAAAGATGCAGCAAGTTATACAAGGAAGTGTGACAGATGTCAAATAATGGGCAGACCAACAAAATCAGATGAAATGCCCTTAAACCGACAGGTGGTGGTAACACCATTTGATAAATGGGGCATGGACTTTATTGGTCAAATAGATCCTCTATCTAATGGGAAGTCATACATTCTGGTGTGCACAGATTACCTGACCAAATGGGTCGAAGTCAAAGCAATGAAGCATGCAAGAGATCATAAAGTTGCTGAATTTTTGTATGAAGAAATTTTTACTAGATATGGCGTGCCAAGAGAGCTTGTTACTGATCAAGATACCCAATTCACCTCCAATCTGATAATAGAGCTCATGAAGGAATATAATATCAGACATCAGAAATCAAGCCCCTATCACCCTCAAGCCAATGGACAAGCAGAAGTTACAAATCGGGAAATAGAAGCAATTTTAACAAAGACAGTTCATTTGCATCACCGAGAATAGAGCAGCAGACTATCAGAAGCCATCTGGGCATATAGAACAACATGGAAGACCACCACTGGGCTCACTCCATTTGAACTGTTATATGGAAAAATAGCAATGCTACCGATTGAGTTTGAACACAAAACATTAAGAACAACGTTGGAGTTAAACATTGATCTTCCTGCAGCACAGAAAGAGCGATTGCTGCATCTCAACTCTTTGGATGAAATGCGCAAGTCTGCCCTGCAGCGCATAGAAATTGTCCAAAATAAAAGATAATAGTGGCATGACTCCCATATCAAGAGTAAGCAATTCAAAGTTAGAGATTGGGCATTCTTATATGATTCCAGATTCTAGGAGATACCAGGAAAGCTGCAGACACGATGGCTGGGTCCATATGAAATAAGCCATGTATTTACAAATGGAGTAGTCCAGTTGACCACAATCGATCCTATCCACTTAAAGCTACTAGTCAATGGCCATATACTAAAGTTGTATCACCAGCCACAGACGAAAGAAGACTTCCTACAGTAATTCAACCAGCCAGTTTTAAAGGATCAACAGGTAACACTTCCTACAACAGAGGGTGTCAACCTTCTTCCTGCAGCACTTCAATAAGAATTCCTTCAAAGCATGACCATAATAAAAACTTTATGTTTACATAAAGTTCAAATTCCCCATTCACTTTCTATATTCTTCTTTTTCACCCCATTTCATTTTCTAATGTTTCATCCACCCACCTTCCACGTCATCATGTTTCCATGCTTTCAATAAAGAGATAGTGCGCTGACGCATGCGACCGCCGATGCCGTCATTCCACTCTTGCCAATATTTCCTGACACATGCGATGATCAATTAATAGGTACGATCTTTTCAAATTTATTTTCATTTTTAGCGCATAGATTTAGTTGGTTATATCAAATACTGCAATAAATGTATCCTTGCCGCCTTAATCTAGTTTTGTACCTTCTGCCAAGTCAGACAAGTGAGGACACTTGTCCATATTTCATAGGGGGTAGGGAAGTGTGCCAATTTATAAAAATTTCATTTCTATTTACTCATTAAAAGATCCCCAAATCTGTACTTCGGCATTGTCTTAATTAAAATCTAGCTGCCACATCACACAAGTGTCAAATGTCGTACCTTTATTCTGAATAAACCCCTAACTGTCAGACTAGATGTGACCCAGTATTAAAACCATGACATAACTCTCTCTCTCGCATGAACATCTATGATTCATTCTATTAAAATACATTATTATTATTCATATCAAGAATACCAGAAGAATGTGAAAGAGGGTCTGTGGGTTTACAAGAATTAGTCTGAAATTCAAAAGAGAAGAAGGTAATTATAAAAACTAGAGGTTAAAAAGAGAAGAGGATTGAATTTGGTAAAATGGGAGGCCAATTGTAGTGGCATGAACCAGTGGTTCATGGTATTTTTCTATCTGATGTTGAGGCAGTGAGAAGATTTAATGCCTGCAGATGGCTAGGGTATTTCTTAAAATTGACAGAGTTTGACGAGGAAGCAGCATCAGAATTTGCAAACACATTTGATGAGGGCCATGCGATGGTATGGGGGTTGCCAGTTTTTGCAACAGAGGAGAAAATAGTGGAAGTGACTGGTTTTCCAGTAGCAGGGGAACATTATCCCAATGCCCATGATGCCAGGTCAGCCAGGGCTCAATTCACCCTACCAGGAGACCCTCCATTGGAAATCACTAAGCAAGGATGCAAAAGGATGTCCGTTCCTCCACCATACCAGGAGTTGGCTATGCACATTATAAGGTATTTCACCTATGAAGGGTGATTTTCTAATTTACATGTGCATTATTTTAAGCTGCTTAGTTATGTACAACATAATATCCCAATGAATGCACCCAATTTTTTGTTTAATATGTTGTGCATTAGTGCCGAAGAAACCCAGAAAAGGAAAGAGAACTTTGTTACTCACCATGCCTTGATTAAGTTACTCATAGAAATATCTCTTAGGGATGCCTCCCCTATGATATGGGCAGAGTTCATCCATCATAAAACCCTTCAGCCTCAAATTGCCCCTAATGTGCAAATTAACCAAGATAATGCAATTTCCCCTGACCCAGTTGTCGAGCAAAATAACCAAGGGGTAGAAATTGAAAATTTACAAGAAAATGTGCCTTTAACTGCTCACATGAGTGATATACCTACTACTGCCTGAACCAAAGGAAAATAGAAGTTAGTAGGAAAAACTTTGGTTCCTACAGTTGAACCGCAAAACCCTCAAGTCTCAAGAAGAAGAGAATGAAGTCAGTTCCTGCAACCACTACTCCTGCAGCAAAGACAACAAAAAGGGTTAGTAAGAAAAAGGCCGTAGAAGTTGAGGAAATCCCTATAAGAAGAAGTCCTAGGATGAGAGGGAAGATTCCTAAAGTGCCCACCGAAAGCCAACCCTCTTCCCCCAAACAATGTGAGGAGGAAACTCTTATCCATATTGTTTCGAATGATTCTCCCAGTTAGTCTGAATTCCTGACATTCCTCAAAATCTAGAAGAGGAGTGTGAAGATGAGACAAATGTATGTCAAAATGACCTAGGATTTAGTCATCAGGATGTTCCAACTCGTGAAGAAGAAACCCCTATAGCTCACTAGCTTCCTTGCACAAGAAATGATTTAGCTTCCTATAAGCGAACTTGGTTAATAAAATTCTTAGAGCAGTTATGGAAAGAACAAAGGAAGAAGAATAACCAAGATGAAAACAGTGGTCTGATTACTCTGCAAATGATTCTTTTCCAGTTATATAATAAAAAATGTGCTGCCAACCACTCTAAATGGAGAAGAGAAAAATAAATTTTAGAAAGTAATAGCAGAATAGGAAAAGGAAATTGCAGAATTGAAAGATTAGTTGGAAAAATGGAAGTAGAGAATGGACCATGCTCCTAAACTAACTGACCAGGTAATTGCTTGTAGACCTCCGCCTAGGGTCTATACTATCTATCTCAAAGAATAACTCCTTCTATTTCAGTTGATGATGACCCTCAAGGATATAAATGCAGAGTTCAAATCAGCCTAGGAATTCTATGGTTTATACCAGACACTTCCATCTTGGCGACAAAACCTAATCTGTGAGTTGTATGTGCATAATTTCATCATCCCTATAGAGACTGAATGGAATCCCCTACCTTACATAGGGGATATACACCTAAGGGCCTTGATGTCATGGATGCACAATGAGGCTAACTATGATAGGCATTTGGGGAATTATAGAGATCTTGAGAAAATAGAACCCCTACCATTAAGAGCAGAAAACAGTCAACTAGAAGTATTCCTGAGGGATTGGTTTAGACTGACATATGGGAATGTTAAAAAGGAAATTACACATAAAAATTTTAAACTCAGAGCAGATGTGTATGCAAAATATGACAGCATGTCCTACTTTGTCTTCCAAAGAGCCTTAACCGGTGCCAGAAGTAGATGGGGCAGATTATTAGAGGTATTTAAAAGATCAGAACCACATAGTCCCATTAACCTTGTAGCAACTATACACCGGGCACCAAAATACATAACGTTGGGTAGGAAAATCAAAAAGGAGCTCTAGTGTCTGCTCACAATGCAGCCACCCATGCTCCTTTGGCCCTTGTATGATATCAACACTACCAGACTTGACAGGATGCAAGAAGATCACAGAAGCGAAGTTTGGGAAAGAACAAGAGGATTTTACTACTCCTTTAAGAGCCAGAGGCGAGGAAGAACTGAATTTGGTGACTATAATTCAATTGTCAGAAGGTGCAATGCTTGAGGACAAGCATTTTATTAACCAAGGGGCAGATGATAAGGCCAAATTATTGTCTTTGTTTTTTATAATTTTAATACTCTGTTCTAGTTTTTGTCAAAACATTTGAGAGTCTAACCAGTCAAAAACTTGTGATAAATTCCAGATAGAACTGATAAACCATGGGTAGATGTTTGTGACATATTTTTCTAATATTATACATATAGTGCAGTATTTCATAAAACCATCAGAATCTATTTTCTAATATCTGGATATTTAATTTGATTAAGCTTGTTGCATGAATAATTCCGCATCATAACTAACTTGACAGGAGAGAAAGCGGCTGGAGAGTGGTCGACAACATTCAAGGAGAACTGTTGAGGACTAGCTACGGCGGAGTGATCATTATAGCACTAGGAAACACAGATGCTACAATAGAGCCATTATTCCAGGATGTGGGGATGTAGTGTGCCTATATTCCCTCTACACTTCATTATGTTGAACTGGTCGCCCGAGCTTTACTACCCATACCGCAGGCTGTTGCATTTCCATCTTCTTCTCCGGCATGTTTTCAGCAAGATAGTTTCTTTTCTATTTTTGTAATAAGTGTTTGATCCTCTATATATAGGGATTGGACCAATAGTTTGAGGTAAAGCTAGGAAAAATGAAAGACAAAATTTTTTGAAAGAAAATTGTTGTATCTTGCAACAATCTATTTCAAGTTCCATGTCTTGTTTTTATGTAATGAGTTTTTGAAATACAATAAAGTAATTCTTGGTTTACATTCTGTGTTCATAGTTTAGCACAAACTCACCAAGGGGGGCCCACTTGGGAGGTGGAATAGGTTAGAATAGAATAGATTTCATTTCTAGCATTTCCAGTATTTTAGATAGAAGTTACAATTTCTTCCTGCAACATCGTAACTTGTGAGTGTTCCTACAACATCTCCAAGAATAGTTATAATGGATGTTTTAGGTTGAAATCATAGGTTTCAGTAGAGTTTCAATTTATAGCATTCATTCCAATAAGAAGATAAATGTATTATTTTCCTGCAGCACTAGTGTAGGTTTCTTTTATGTATTTTTACCTTCCTGCAGCATAAGCAGAATGACTCCTTAAGGAACCTAGTGCACATATCGTGCCAACCATTTCAAGTATATGTCCCTGGGTTGACAAGTTAAATGCACCTCATAACAGGAAAATTAGTCCTTAGATTGAATGAACCATTCCTAAGAAAGGCGTTGAGCATGATTATTACACACCTATTGTGAGGCGGTTCAACAATATAAAAATAAGTACATTTATATTAGTTAAAGTATTGATTTCTCAATAGGAAGAATCATATTTAAATTCCAATATGACATCTAATATGGAATCCTAAGTTTTATATTAGCAGTAGCCAAACAAGGGGGTTGTCCCTTATAAAGTCACAGCCATGGGGTTGTCAATGAAACAACAACACAAACTAGTGTGTAGGAATTTACAGCAAAAGGCCACAAGCGGCACACAATTAGCAAAGAAACCTTGTAGAAAAGTCGTTAAGTGAGTATAAGGCCTTAACAAGCCAAAAAAGAATAGGTCAACATAGACCCCCAATAATGCTCAACCAACAAGCCCTCAGTTGCAACTTTTTGAAACCCCTTGGTACAAGTGGGACTGTCAAAGGACTTCCTGTGAATAACAACATATTGACTACAAATCTCCCCTCCTTTTGCCAACCCCTTTTCCACCTCAATGGAAAAGGAGCCTACCTAAATATGAGCAACAAAGAGGGATACCAAAAACCCTGAGTGCAAAGTGTTACAACACCGAACCTCTAAATAACTACAGAAGGGATCCTGCATGGGATAATAAACCTTCATACTCGTGAAGAAAGTCTCCACCTTAATAGGAAACTCATCCACCTCCAATCTCACAAAAAAAGTCCCCGCCTCAATAGGAGACTGCTCCATCTCTATAGGAACCATGAAAGAAGAAGCGGGCCACAAATACCAAACCTGCCTTTTGATAGACAACACATTACCAGCAACCTTAGGGTTGGAAAGAGCTCCTAGATCAACTGCAAACTTCAACAAAAAACAAAAGGTCAGAGGAGCCCTTAAAAACTAGTAGAAAATGCTTGGCCACAAGAGAAAAATAGACCATTGTCCAAACCGAACAAAAGGTATATTCCAACCCTGAAAAAGGAGTGCTAAAAGTGAAGAACACTTCCATCACAACAACAAGAACCCAACCCAAGCTACACATAGCTTTCCAATCAGACTGACTCTCAAAGCTGAAGAGTGGTCACTTCCCTGATCTATAGCATCCTACCTCTTCCTTAGCCAAGTCTGAAGCATTGCATTATCTTCAACAAGTGGACCGTCGATTGCGTCTCCTATAGCCACAAGAGCCACCCCAAGTTGCCACTTCCACACCCAACAAAAAGAGTGACCAACCATATTATCACCATCATCAAATAGGGGAAAACACTTCCTCCTCACTAGAAAACACAAAAGGCCATTCCCTACTTCAATCAGAACTTTATTATTTTTAAACAGAGCTATAGAGCCCACCAATCCAAAAAAACATGCACTTCCTCCAAACCATCGAGGAGTCATCAAGTCTCTGTTCGTGAAACATAGTACACCAAACCAAAAAAGTGTTACCCAAGAATGCAGAACACCATCTCCACCCTTTGTTGAGAGAATCGACAGTCCAAGTGGTCCATCGTGCACCAGGGAAAAAGTAAATTTACCCAGCCAGACCCCCAACCTTGTAAACAATTCCCAACGAACACATTCTTCTGTCAAAAGCAGACATCCCTTCTGTTATGCCCTGCATCCCCATCCCTACATTTTGTGTGCAAAATGTTGGGTCCCCCTTTTTCTTTTGTTTGTTTTTGCTTGCGGCTCTTGCCTTGTCTTTTTTTCCCTTCTATTTTCTTTCTCTAGGGTTTTCTTCCTCGTTTTTGTGTTTTATTTGTTTGGTTTTCATCTCTGGGACTCCAGTCCCGGAGGTTGTTCTTCGTTGGAAGTCAGAATTTGGACTCCAGGATTCTTCACCACGATGTTCTTAAGGTTATCGTCATGGGGAATCGCCGGGCTCGGGTCTGGAGGTTTGCTTGTCTGGAGATTGTCGGAAGGAGGTGAATTACCCTTTTTTACCACAGGTATAAATAGAACTTATCTGTCACTTTCACATTTACCGTGATTAAAACTTTCGAGCACTCAGAGTGATTTCAGAGCGATTACAGAGTGATTTGCAGAGAGTTAGCGATAATCAGTGCTTAACACCTCCATCATTTTCAGGCGATTGTGAGTGCTTCGTGGTGGCGGGTTGTGACCATTTGACAACTATAGTTGTTGTAAAGGCTCCCATGGTGATTTCCTCCTTTCCTTCTCCTTTCAGCATTCTCAGGTTGGTGTTTCTGTTCCCGCCTTTTGTTTTCTTCTGGTTTGTTTGGTGTTTCTTTCATCGTCTATTTGTTTGTTGTCTTTCTTTTTGTTTATTTCCTATTTTCTAGTTTTGCCACCCGTTGGTGGGTTGGCTCTGCCAGAGGGTCGTCCGCCCTCTGTGTAGAAGTGGTTGATTTGTAGATTATGTGGATAGATGTATATACTCTACCTTGCCTGGTTTCCTGCGGATGTCATCCCGCGATGTATATATAGGTATATATATGTATATATGTGTATATTTGTGTATATTTGTGTATAGTCTTTGGTGTATATATCCCTCAGCCTTCATATATATCCTTTCGAGTGGCTTGGAAATCTGGTCGAGTCGCCTGTGTTGCTAGTTTTTCACCCATGAACTCATTTCAGGGCAGAAAACCACCTGTTCGAAACTTGGCTCTCAGCCGGTTTCAAACAGGCAATTTTCTCTCTCTTCCATAAAACCAGTCAGACCCTCATTTATATCCCATGTGCACAATCAATTCCAGCCAAGTGGCCTTCAGTTTTTACGCGTTCAGATAGTTGGCTCCGCCATCATCGCCATAACTCCTATTCAATACCCATGCACGTGGCGCCCACGTGGGCTTGATGACTTGCCTTTTTACACGTCCTCACTAACGGTTACTTCTCTAGGCTCTGGGTCTCCTACCATCATCCATCCTGTGTCTTTACCAAGTGTGATAAAATCCTTGGACCCAGATATTTAATAAAAATCTTAAGTTTATGTGATGTGTTTGCTTTTCGGTTATTTTTGAATGAAACTAACTTTTCAGGAAAAGAAAGCATCACGGTGGTGAGATCTCCAAACCCCAGAATATTTATTTTGATTAATACATTCTGACGGTTTCTTTGTCTCGCAGGTTTTCAGAGTTCATTTCCCAAACATGTCTGAAGCATCCGCATCCTCTCCACCTGGAAGTCCAGAACTACCTTCCGCAGCAGCCACCAGGACAGCTGTAAAGTCCAAAATGGAGAAGGCCCTAGAGAAGATGCCCCTGACCATGAAGTTCGTGCAAGACAATGTCATTATGGGCTCAAAGATCGAGTCCAAGGTCAAACTTATTACCAACACCAGCGTCGGAACATGGCTAGAAATGCAGGCCTTGGTAAAAATAATGTACATCCAGCAACAGGCTGGAGATTAGCTAGCAATCAATGTCGGGGACTCTAGAATCCTCAAGGCGGATTGTTTCCCATGCTTCGTGCAATCTCTAGAGCTTATCTTGATGCTGGCCACCAACTACAACTCTTCTGTTTGAGCTGTTATGCTCGCGGCCGCAGAACCAATCGGATACCCTTCTCCTTTGGTATCCCTTGACCCAGTCACATTCCAGGCAGGTCTAGGAATCCCACAATTTGCCAAGGCCTCAGTGGTTACAAGGACTGATGCCTTGGCCCAATTCACACAGCTGGAGGATGTCGTCCAGGTATATATGAACACCCATTAGCTCAAGGTTCCAAAGAGGGACCCCAAAATGATGAAGACAAAAATTCCCCGCTCTGAGTTTAAAGAGAGCATTTAGATGGGGATGATAGCGTTGGCCTGGACTTTGGGCAGCCCTCCACCCAAGAGTTTTCTAAATGGATGTATTAATTCCTCCTCGGCATCTCCACCAAGGGAGGATACTTCGACTGGGCAACAATAATTTCCAACCATGTCAACTCCCAGTTCCTCCAACTAAATAGGAAGAAAAAATTCTACATGTCTTCCTATGTTTTCTAGGCCCTGGCGCAGTAGAGGCCCCACGCCCACGGCCTACTTATAGACGACGTGCTCAGGAATGGCCCAGGACAAAAGGCACCATGGGACCATTTCCCACAATTTCAATGGGAGGCATGCTTCCCCAGTTTCTATCGGGTAAATGATGCGTTCATTTATTATCTACTCACACCCACCCGGGACGCGGCATATCGCCTATCCTCAGAGGTGATGAATTTGGTCCATAGTTATGGATATTACTACATCTAGTTCCAACACCACACTTACATTAGGGTCACCGGCTTCTCTGGAAAACCCTACTTGTTGCCCAAACACTATGGGGACAAGATTGTGCTCTTGGAATACTGCAGGCAAATAATGGAGGTGCATGCCCTCTTTGCCTTGAAAAAGATACCCAAAATTCCATTCCCAATCATCTGTGGGAACTACACATGCAGCCTGGCCACCGTAAAGGAGGCAGACAGTGAATTGAAAATTTACAACTTGGGAGAGTTTTATTTGGCACGGAAAAATTTTGATCTGCATGGAAAGATTGCAACGACACTACCCCGGGCTTTAGAGCCCCATCAAATCTATATGGAGGATTTCTGGGCAGATTTCCAGGGTGATGTGGAGGTGCGGAGTAGGCACTATGTCAGAATGATGGTCGGCATGATGCAAAAGTTGAAGCTCCAGAGGTTTCTGGAGGACTTCTCAGATGCCGCCCCCACTACCGATCCCCAGTACAAGGCAAAGGGGATCGACACAAGGACTCTTCCACTAGTAAACTGGGACACCCAAAAAGGGCCCACAATTGAGGACTTCACTTGAGAGGTGGTCAAGCAAAGTCATGCCTATTTCAAGAAGGTGTGCCTCTGAAGTACCCGCCAAGCAGCCCAGCCGACACCAAAATTGACTCTGGGGGCCGGGACTTCTTCACAGAGAGATGATAAAGGTAAAAAGATAGATACAACCCCTCCTACGCAAGAAGTCCCCATCAAAGAATAGATAAAACAATTAGTGGCAGCCTCCCAGCAGATGAGGGAGAAATTAATAACGTGGCTAGCCACTCCACCACTCATGGCCGGGCCAATTTGTCCCTCTTCCTCCCCGTCACTGGCAGCCTTAATAGTAAAGGCAACGGGGGTGGATCCCATGGAAGCAGCAGCAATAAGGGATGCGGGGCCACCTTTGGTTACCCGAAGAAAGAAAAGGCTCAACAAAAAGCCTAAGACAGAGCCGGGGTTGGGAACATCCCAGGCCCAACAAGTGGAAATCCTCTCTTTCAGATCCCCGGAGCTAGAGAAGGAAACAGAGCCTGTAGAAGTCCCGTCCAGTCCCCCTCTGCAAGAGGAATTTGATGATGTTTTTGCAACCGATGAGTTCAAAAACTTGCAAGGGGACAATAGACAAGCAGGGACAGAAGTCCCAGAGGTAGAACCAGAAGCTGCAGAGCAAGAGGCTCCTGAACAAGAGCCTACACAGGAACAAGAAAAGCAGGTAGAAGAGAAAGAGCCAGAGCCAGAGATTGCCTCCAAGGCTCAAGCGATGCAGGGTTCGGGGATAGACCAACAAAGGCAAGGTGAACAAATGACCTTTGCTGGGGGAATCAGACCTTCAAGAATAACCATAACCCTAGCCGCCATGTTCCAAGGGCCATCCCCAGGAGCAATGTTTGGGCAGGTGATTACCGTGGCCCAAAATTTAAATCTCAGCCCAACACCTCCCCTACTGCCAAAAGATGTACCAACAGAGGAAGAAGCCCCGGCATTAGAAGAAGAGTAACAGGAAGAGTAGTATGAAGAAGAAATCCCCGAGGAAGCCTACCAAAGTCTAGACAAAGTAATAGATACAGAGGACAAGGCTGAGGAGATGGAGATTGATGAAGAAAATGTTGCTACAGAAGAAGTAGATGCAGGGAAAGGGACGGATGAGATCCACACCACTGAGGAGCAACATCCGCAGGACACCGGGGAAGAACCAAGGGAATAGATTCTGGAAAGAAGGCCACCCCTACCACCTTAGTGGTTAATAAAGAGCAGAAAAAGAAAAGCTCAGTCCGCTCCCGTGACTCCTCTCTCCCTGGCCGAAATGATGGCTTAGGTCCAGGCCCCACCAAAGGCCAAGAAATCCTAGACAGTTCATATTCTTCGAACTGGGCTGGGCGGAGAAACAGTTTCCATTGTGGCAACACCTCCCCCAAGTGTCAATGAAGCAACCACAGAGCCCGAAGATTATAACGTTGCAGAGGTACCACTTGGAAAAAGGGGAAAATAGGGTGAGGTGGACTTGCTAAAGGAGGCAGCAAGGGCAGTGGAGGCCTGTTATGAGAAAGAAGCCCAGAGGCTCAAAGCAGAAAAGGAAAAAAATGCAAACCTTATGGGGTTGCTCACTAAGCTGGCTTGACCTATCAATGTCACTCCTCAGGAGGCCTCCACCTCTGAAGATCTACCACAGAGTGACATAGACTCCCTGCAAACTATGAAGAAGAAGGCCCAGGCAGTGGACGAGTGGTTCACCCTGCAGATAGGAAACACCCGGCGTTTCCTGGTATCCACCCTCCCAGATTTATATACAGCCCAACATGTTATACACTAGGAAGAGACTCTTATTGACCTGTGGGAGGGTGATACCGAGAATTATCAAGCATGGAAGGTGGAGCTCGAAGAACTCCTTAGCCTGGGAGAAGATATGATTTTTGAATGCAGAATTCTGGGGGATGAATCATTTGATTTTGTGAGAACCAAACGCTCCAGACTTGACCTCACATTGGAGGTAACTAAGCAACTGGTGGGGTCTCTACAGGATAAAGTCAATGCGGTAAAATATTCTTTCAATTTATATAAGTCTTTGGTAATAAAGACTTCCGGGGTTGATCCCCTCAGCACAGATACATGTACACCCAAAGATTCAGTTTTGGGAAGTTTTGATGAAATAATGAAGTTCCGGTATCAATCCTCAGAGGGGATAGACAGTGCCCAGATGAAAAAATTAACTCGCATGGTACTTAGTGGCCACGACAAAGCAAAAATGGCCGATAAATTTAAAGAAAATGTTCTAGACCTGGGGGAACAAATTGAAGTGGCTAAGTACCGAAGGGCCAGCCTAAGAGATATAGATGAGGATGGCATTTCCCGCCTCCTCCAAGATTTCAATGATAATAAACAACCTTGAGCTTTCTCTGGAGGCCAGGGAAAACTCCAGAATTGGGTATTCTTTATTCTTTTGGGGACATAATTTCCCAGATCTCAGAGTCTCAGATCCAAAATTTTGTATTCTTTCAAGTGATCCGTGTCCCGGTCCCCGAGGTCGACCGGTCACTTTCAGAAGTGGTTAATAAAGGCTGTCAGAAGGTGGTTGGCTACATCAAAGGGGGCGTCGACTCAACAGTTGGTTTTTTGATAGGATGGTCTTCTCAAGGTGCCACTTAGAGGTACGCCTAGTGCATTGGAGACAGGGTGCCGCATTTCCCATTTATGAGGCATGTAGCCTTGATTCTCGGGGGACCTACTTTCTTCCTTCTCCTTCCTGGCTCTCCTGTCAAGGCCGATTCTTCTGCTATATATTCTTGTCTCATTCTTATGACATGGAAAACTTATTTTGTCTCAAGGTCTTTTGTAGGGTGGCGCAGGTAGTACCGGCCCCCAGATATTGTATTTTATTGAAGCATAATGTAAAATAGGGTTAGGGTTAGAAGAGAATTGTATAAATAACCAGACCGGCCCATTTCCAAGGGTCGGAAAAATTGATAATTTTTTTGTCCACAGTAATAGAAAGGCGATTTTCTTATTTTTAGTTGCAGAGCTCAATGCTCCATAGTTCTGTTTTCAATAGTTAGACGCTCCCCTGGAGCCACCATTGTATCATGCACCAGTGCTTGCTGGAAGAGATTTTAATGAAGAGGGAAGAATTCTTTGCAATGATGTTGTTGGCATTCCTGCTTCTGAGTTAATGGTATTTCATGTTATGTTCTTTATGTCTTCTACTCTGATATGTTAAAATAGATCAACGACCTCTTTACTCCCGCTACTGATAAAATACTAGCTGATGGTTATGTATTTCTTCGGTATTTAGTGTAGTATGTCAGAGTATTATTGATGTTCTGGACATTTAAACATGACTATAGTTAGATAAAGTGTTTCTAACCCTAAAAGATCTTTTTCATTTTATTTTCTAAGTGTAGAATGCTAGGGGAAACCTTACCTTATTGAATCTCCGGAGGGAATGA
This sequence comes from Thuja plicata, assembly GCA_018584345.1. Taxonomy (NCBI): domain Eukaryota; kingdom Viridiplantae; phylum Streptophyta; class Pinopsida; order Cupressales; family Cupressaceae; genus Thuja; species Thuja plicata. The sequence goes on along the minus strand of MU223780.1, from coordinate 354,845 downwards.
GTTGAAGAAATCAGCTATCCCCCTCGAAAACAGTCACTTCTCCCAACCGAGCCCCGCACCGTCATGACCCGACACCCAGGTGCTTGAAGGCCCGGGGAATCTAACTTCCCCGGACAACCTTTGCAGGCAGATTTGGCCGGTATCTATGGTACCTGGTGACAACTTATGACTATTGGCAGACCCGGTTAGCAAAACCCCGTCAACACCTTCACAAGCCTAGCCTTGCACACTCTTGAAATGAGCATGCAACCAGGAAGAATGCACCTCAAGGAAGATTGTAAAAAAGAGCACATAGCTAGAGATAGTGAAAAAGAAAAAAGACCAACCATTTAGCAGACCTATCACCAAGGAAAAGCACATAGTCTCAAACCAAGTCCTCACCAAATCTAGACCCTGCCACAAAAAATAAAGGTCGGAGACAAAAAAACCAAAACAAGCAGGGTCCAATGCCAAGAGATAGGAATGTCTCCCGCCACATTCATCCCCCAATCGTGCGCAGGGATATTATCCAAAACTGGGAGTGGGTTGCCACCAAACCCTAGCTCAGGGTAGGAGAAGGCTCAGACACAGCAGCCCACACCAAATCCTAAGCCCCCATCAATGACTTAACACCACTAACAAAGAAGTCCTCCAAGAAAGGAGGGCTGCAATCAATGACCATCACTGGAATACTGCAGGAGCAAGGGAAGAAAAAGCCAACATGGAGAAGAGCCCACACTGTAGCCAGGGTCCCATTCCAAACATCATTCAAACTGCTACCGATGAACACATCAAACACAGCCAACTTAGAGGAGACAAGACCAAAGGGACCCAAGTAGTCTGCGGCAAAGAAGAAAAAACATCCCCCAAAAAATTGCAACAAACAAGGGGGGATGGCAAAAACAAAAGAAGGCCCTCTAGAGAAGAAGATCTTCTCAAACTTAGAGGGGAAAACCCCAAACAAAATAATCCCGAGCCCAACAAAGGAGAAACAAAAGAGCTCCAACTCAACCATTCCAAGTTCCTGAATACAGGCAGATATACACGACCACCAGAACACCTCCCACCTCCCGAATCATCATCCTCATCCTCATCTCCCCCTCTGCATCTCTATAATTTGAATTTCCATTTCTCCTGCTCATCATGATCATTGTTCTTCCATAGGCCCCGTTTGGTCGGGGAATTGGAATTGGACTCAAAATCTGATTATCTCAAAATCAAGTTTTGAAATTCCGGTTTTGCATCTTCCGAATATAGTTTGGACCGTTTGGTTGACACGGAAGATGAATGAGTCAATCCATCTTCTATGTTTGGTTGTCAAGTTTGAAATCAGAATTGGAACTAATAAATTCCTACTTCCGTGTTCGGTTCAACAATTTTGAAATGGAATTGGAATTAGACACTCCATCGTTTTTCAAATTGGAATTAGACACTCCATCTTTTATGTTTGCTTCTACATTTCGAATTGGAATTAGAATTTTACAAAGACTTTAAATTATTATTATTATTATTATTTAATAATGTTTAATTTAATGTTGTGATTTATTTTGTCCATTTTTTTTTTTTTTTTTGAGTTATTTTTAATTTTCAATTTTTTTTAATTGTTATTTTTTTTTAACTTTTATTTTTTGAATTTTGATTATATTTTAAATTTATAAGGAATATCATATTAGTTTTAATTAGTAAGTTACTAACTATATTAGTTATTATATGGATGTTGTAATACTTTAATAAAAAAAAACTATCTTCAATCTTTTCTCCCAATTGGTGGAAACCTACAAGGTTAGAAAATTCAAGAAAATGAAGATGAGAAAGACAGAAAATACCCCCAATAACCTATAAGAAAAATTAGAAAGTTAAAGTGCAACGTTGAAAAGGCTTTTTTTTTCTCATTTGTTCAATAGAAAATTATGTTCAGGACGCACTCCATCAACATTTTGGATCACAATTTGATGTCCATGATCTAGATGAATGATATGGTAACAGACAGGGTGATTGTAAAATTCTATGACATTGAGACTATATTTCTATAACCAAATAAAATTAGGAATGCAAAATGGTATTGTAAGGATTGGTTGGAATTGAGAGTGTTTGCATAAAACTATAAATAATCATTGCGTTGCTCGATATTAAACAAGTCGTGTAGTCCTCATCACGGTATATATATATATATA
>MU223780.1:322121-339523 GCA_018584345.1 Thuja plicata | reverse complement strand
CTTCAAGATCCTTTGTGCATCCTCAACACTCATTCATTCTCTTCAAGGTGGATTCCAAGCATACAATCATGGAGGTTTATGGTTTCTATTGAGTCCAATATTTCATATTTACATACTTGCTACATTTTAATTACAATTACATATCTATTGAATATCATAGCTTCATTCTTAGATTCAATTCTACTACTTGCTAGAATTCTATACTTTATTGATTTCAAGGTTAATTCCTAAATTAGGGTTTGAATAAGGCAAACCCCTCCCCCCAAAAAAACAAATCTCTTTTTCTTGTAGGTACAAGTTCAGAATTGAATATTTGAACTCAGACCTGGATACCCTTTTCAGTGAACTATCGGGATCTGCGAACAGATTTTCTATTGGACCTGTGCAAGTCAGGGTCGAGATTATTGGGTCAGGGGTGACATTTGTGGGTCAAGGTCAAATTTTTTTATCAAGATGGTGTCGGATCGGAAAAATATTTATGGGTTTTGTTTGTCTCTACGTTTCCTTTCTAGATCATACTTCAGATTTTTTTGAAATAGAGTACAAACCTCATAAAACAACATTCTTTGATCTGCAATATTTCAAGGTTAGTACTTTTCTCCTATTCATTTCAATTCAAATCCTTAATCATTCTAAATCTATCACATTTACATCCATTCACACACATTTTAAGAGGGAAACCTAGGATCTCCTTCTTTATTTTTATTTCCAATATATTGATTCATTTATGCATTGATCCTTTTTGGGTTGATCAAATTGGATCCTTCCTTTGTGCATTTGAGAATAAAGGGGAATGTCTTATTTATCCCTCCACTATAAACATTAAATGTAAGGTGATAAGTGATTTGAGTATCAAAACACTCTTACTCCATACAATCAATTTTTCTCCTTTACACATGATATTGATAGCTTGTATCAATATTGGCAATTTGCCTGGAATATTCACCTATGCAGTATCAATTGTTGTGTCATGCTCATCAGTTTTTTCATTTTCAGCAGTGACATCTTCATCCTTATTCACTTCTTCTCCTAGTTCATTGATAATGTCTATGACATTAGTGTTATCTAGCCATGATTCATCTGCAACATCTGTAGTCTTGTTGCTTGTTGTATCATCTTCTTCTTTATCTAACTCAATGGATGTGTCATCTTGAGTTGCCTTTTCAACATCTTTTTGTTGAAGGTCTTTTTTGGGGCTTTCATCGTCAATAGGTTTGTTCATGATCTTGCACCATTTCTTATGGATGTCTTTCTCAAGCTCTATTAGCTTTCCTTCAAGGAGTTTGTATGCTCTCAGTTTCGGAAAGAACTCCTTTTTTTACTTCTCCATCATCTCATCAATTTCAACCTTCTTTGATTCAGGTGGCATGAGAGAAACAAGTACTCTCTCTCTTATCTCTTCTCATTCTTCAATGCAAATGTCCAACGGGAGTATAATCTATCCAAGAGATCCTTACATAACTGCCTTCAAATTGTACTGGTACATATTTGAAGTTGTACATTTTAGCTATCATGGTGTCCTCAATTTTATTCTGATCTTTTGGATTTAGTTTCAGCCATCTTCTAATGTTTGGATCTGTAATGGATCCATAATTTGCAATATATACATAAATTTCATCAATAGAGTCAGGTTCTTTTACCTTGACACTTTCTGCTTTAATAACTTCATCCTACTCGGTGTCTTCTATATCCTCTCAGGTTCTTATGAATTTTCTTCCTTTCTTGTTTTGTCCTCTCTTTGGTGCGGGAGCTTTCCTCTTGTAAGTCCCAACCTTTCCTTTCTTTAGAGGTGAAGGAGTAGAATCTTTTGATGTTTGGCTTCTTTTCCTAGAAGCAGCTATTGTCCTTGGCCTTTTTGTTGGTGGTGGAGGTGTTGAATCTGACTCTATTTTCTTGGAGTCATCCTTTTCTTCATCTTTATCGACAGATAGTTGTTCTTCAGTTTCTTGCTCCTTTTTAACTTCTTCATCATGTTTAGCTTCTTCCTCGGTTGCTGATAGTATCTTTGTCATATTCTTCACCATTTTTTCTTTCTTCCTGACACTTTTCTTCACAACTAGGCCAGATTTCATTCTTGTCTTGGCCTCTTCATATGTTCCAAATTTTAGTTGTTTCTTGTCTAGTGGCTCATTGATCAAGGCTTCAATTGCCTTCATTACAAGATCAATGTTGATCTCATACTCTAATGGTTCTAACCATGCTTTCCTTGGTACATCAGGCTTAATGTATGTATTGTCAGTGTCAACCGTGAAGCATATCTCATCCTTATACTGTTCAATGAGTTGCTCGACGATTCTTACATTCTTTTGCATTCGGTATTTGAATACATTGAACTATTCATCCATGATTGTCTTGAAGTTATCTCCCACTGTAGATATGTGCTCACTGATTTGCATGGTGACCAGTTTGGTGTTGTCCCATTTAACATCTCCAATCGATGTGAATGTTTCTTGAAAATAAAAGAAGATGCACATTATTAGTGAGCCAAACTTACAAGTTTTTGACTTTGCATTCCTGATAGTCTTTAGGTTGTCCTTCAGTTGATTCAGGAGCAGCTCAGATAAGTCTAACTGTGTTCCTTGCTTTACAGTTTTGAATGTTGTTTCCACTGCACCTAATGCTATGTTGTTCAATCTGCTTGCCTGGAAGAATTTATAGCCTAGAACACATGCACCGAATTTGATCTCATCATCAGTTATTGTTGTAACTTTTAGTCCTCTACCATCCCATTTGGCTCCAGTCATTTTCTCAGTCTTGGCCTTTGATGGATGCTTGAGTGGCTTAAATTTATCAGTTATGGGATAACCAATGACCGCATGAATGACCTCTTGGGTTGTTACCTTTAGTTTATCAATCCATAGCTTGTTGTTATGCATTCGGCTTAGCGCGCACTAACCGAATCCATTCAGTTTTGAAAACCTTCAGAAACATTAGGGCATTGGTGAGCCCTTTCACTTCAATGTTTTTATTCTCATCGTTAAGTGTTCCATCATCATTGCACAGCTTCTTGTAAGCTTCTTCAACCTCTGATGTTCCAATCTCTGCAATCTTACAATGTATGAATGATCAAACATCTTCTACAAGTAAAACCCTAGCTGGAATGTGCAAAAATGCACCAGCATCGTCAGGTTGTGAGGCAACCTCAGGATGGATCTTGTAATTAGGTTCCTCACACGCCATATTCTTAATGAGTTTGAACTCATCTTTCTTTGCATTCTTGGATTTCACGGTTCGTGAGGTCGAGGCCATTTTCATAAATTTAGGGCTTCTTGCGTAATGCGTAAAAACAAAGTTATCGGTTCTTTGGAACATACTGTTTACTGTAGCAAAGATTCCTGATCTTCTTAGGAGTGTTGTTTGTCTATTTGTGATCACTCTATGATCCCTTCACTCTGTGCTCAAAAATCACCTTGGTCGCTCTTCTCTGGGTGTCATGAACAAATGAGTTGTTTTGATGTCCTATTTATAGTCGTTGCCCTAAATCATGTGCCATAAATGATTACCAACTCCTTAGTATATGAAGATTGAGTTCGTCAGTGAAGACTTTAATTCCTTTGGTGACACTTGAAACATTTCAGAGTAGTCATTGTTCACTTGCTTTTATCAATAGGCTTCGGTGTCGTCGACAACTTGTTCATTTGCTTATTTATCGACGAGGCTCAGTTTGTACTTAGCAACTTTTTCTTTTAACGGACACTTCTCAGTAAATGTAGGCAGTCTTAGCTTTGAGTGTATACTGACGAGTTTCATTATATATGCCCGAAAGCATAATTATCATAAATTTTAACAAGTAATACCATGATTCATCTTTCTTATGCTAATTTGGCATTATATCAACATACTATAGAACTGATCTAAAATGATAACATGGGTAATGCAGTTCCATACTTACTTGTTCTGCTTAGGTGGGGGTGGTGATGTCACCAGATCCATTGGATGGGGTGTGACCATTTGCATTGTTGGGTCCAACTTCATCATTGCTTGAATATTTTCTCCATATTTTGTGTCTATCCCTCTAGATATCTTCAATGGTGTTTCCATTGGGATATGTGCTTGTCTCTATCATTCGGTCTCTGCAGTCTTTCTTGAGATGACCAACTTTATGAAAATGTAACCATGCCATGTGACCATATAGTTTGCATCAATGTGACCATATCTTCCACATGTTGTACAACTTGTCCAAGTATTGTAGTCCCATACATACTGATTACCGACTCTCTTCGGTTGATAGGGAGTTTCTTGACCTTTAGGCTTCCATGCTTGAATTTTCTTTTTCCAGCATTCAAGAGTTGTGTGCCCATTCATTTTTCATGTAGGATAGTATTTGTCCATGTAGGTTTCCTTCTTTGGTTGTTTCATCTCAGACTTACATTCATATGCTTTATGTCCTTTCTTGTTACATTTATAACAAAATCCTATGAATGAAGATGTAGATTTAGGAATACCTCTCATTTTTCCTCTCCATACATTTGATGTATGGCCTTGCTTTCCACAATGATTGTATGTAAGCTTTCTTGGTCTTGAATTTGTGTATACATTCTTTGGATCAGCTTGATTTGATGATTCTCCATTCTCGGTAAAACCTAGACCGGTATTGTTTTTGACTCTTCGTTGTCCTTCAAGAAAATCATCCATTCTTTTATTGCTTTCTTCAGCCTTTTTGATAATTTAATTATGTTGTTGCTGAATTCTTATTTCATGTTTCAACTTTTCATTCTCATCCCTCAGTTCACCGATAGCTTCTATTCTTTCAATGAGTTCAACATTTAATCTATTTTCCTCTTGACTCATAAGAATGATATGATTTGTAATCTTATGGTGATGCTCTGTAAGTCTTTGTATTTCAGACTCTTTTTCTTGTAGCTTTTATGTGATCTTTCTTCTATCATCAATAGCTACTATTCTTTCTTGCTCAGCTTGTCTAGCATTATTCATGACATCAATCATCCTTACCATCTGTGTCTCTTGACCGATTTGTAGAGATTTAACTTGTCCAGCTAGATGTAGATTGATTTCAGTTAGGCTTGTGATGCTTTTTTCTGATGAATCTAATGCTTTTCTTGTAGTTGATCCTGAAGACTCAAAGAAATTTGGTATCTCTTCCTTATGATAATTTGTCTCATTGCAACAAGATGTCATATTCTTTCTTTCATCTAGCAGCTATCTCATGTTGATTCTACCTTCTTTATATTGTTTAAAGAACATCTAAATTTCAAGCTTTTTATTCTCAATATTTTTATCAAGTTTGTACTTCTCCATTGTATGATCTTTTCTCTTAAGCCTTTAATCTTTTCAAGAAGAGACTTATCTCTGATACCAATTGTTGGGATTAATGGGAAGTATGTACTGAGATGGGAGGGGTGAATCAGTACCTCTAAAACTTTTATATCCCTTTTTATCAATTAACCTTTGTAATCAATTGTATATCCATTCAATATGATTTATACTATCTTGATGTGAATTATATCAATTCATAACATTAAAATACATGTGAACATTCATAGAAACATTCATGAAAGTAAATTGAAACATAACACAAGATATGATATCGCAAAAAACTCCTATGAGGAAGTAAAAACTACGGTGGGGATGGCACCCAAAAAATATTCACTATCTGCAGATTGGAAGGGGCCGGTTAAGGCTTACAATTTGATCACTTCTAATGATCTACCCTATTAGGAGTATCAGTGGAGACATGTTAAAGTCTACTCTATTAAGAGCTTTAGCAACACTGTTGAGTGTGCACTCGGTTAAGAGATTTGATGTTGGATGGTTAAATCCACCATCCTTGAAAGGATTTTTACACTTTGCTCCACTTGTTAGAATGATAGAAAATTACAAATTGACTTAGTAAATGTAATCTCCTATTGCTAATACAGATCCAATTTAGTTTACATAAAAATATTATCACCTTAATTGTGATTGAATAATACCTCTGATTCTCGATATGCTCTGTTCTTGGTTCTTGCTAACCAAATTCACCTTTTGTTGTTCCTGTTCTTGAAACTCTCAATCTGATCCAGAGATGTTCTCATCTGATTCATTCATGTTCTCCTCTCTCTTCACATCATCTACTCATGCATAATAATGAATGATTGCATCATCTATTTATAGATGGATTGACTTCATCAAGTTTTGAAAAAAAAAATGTTAACTCTAAGATCAGGTGTACAACTTGTACCTAGATCTACTAGTCTATCTGTTTTAAATCAGATAGACTGATTAAAGCACTTACATTCATGTATCTTGTCCCTAAAGAAATGGATTTAAAAAAAATAGATATCCTATAAAAAAAATACACTTGCTTTATCTGACGTGGAAGTCAGATCCACTTTTTGCGGGCTACAACTGACTTTCGGTTCTATCTGTCAGTCATGCTTGACTGTCCTTCGATTTTGTTCGATCAGTTGCACTCAACTGTCTTGTCATCTGCACTGTAACTTGCATATTGGGCTCCTCTATTGGGTTCCACTTTATCTTTCTGCTTTTTGATTTAGGTTTACACACTCAGATGTGTCGTCAGTTCTCTTTGCACTTATTCATCTTCGGTGATCTCTTAGTATCTGATCTTTGGTTTTCTCATGTCCTATTTTTTGGTGTATGCTTGCCGAAAGTGTTGTTTTTATACTAATGGAAAATTAATGTCATCATCTTTAACCTACCTTCTATACTATAAATTATATTTTATCTTATTATCTTAAAGTACATTTAATCTCACAAAGGACAAAATCCTAATCTTCCACACATTGTCATAGACTATCTTTAACCTCCTAAATGAAGTAACATGTTCTCTTCTTTTTACCTTGTTTTCCTACATACATTATCTTTAACCTTATAAATTGGTACTGTACTTGAATAAGCCTCAACTAAGTTGCACTGAACTCAAACAAAACCTTTTGGTTTTGCGGGCTGCTTTGCAGATAAACATTAGATTGAATTACTTCTAAAAAAGAGGAAATTTTTTCTCATCTCCACATTTTGGATTCCGAGAAGTATAACCATTTTGGATTCCATCACTTTTACTTGCCCTTCCAATAGGTTGACTTGCACTTTCACATCATTTTCTGAGTTTGAAGCAGACGCGGAGCTGGATGCTATTATGATTATATATCAAATCACAACATAGCAATAGAAAAATAACATAAGCATTGGGCTAAAATTGTAAATAGTTTTTAGTGTTTTGGATATTTCTCAAAGAATATATCTCATTACAAAATGAACATCTCAAATAAGTAACAAATCTCACTAGATAATTTTAGATTTCTTGTTTTTCTTGCAGTTTACACAACATCACCATCTCCTTTATTCCTTATGTGATCTTAGTTTGGTGGCTTCATGGACCCATAAAAATATCTGATTGCAGTAGCATTTTCTCTTAAAGGATTGGGGAATGTTAATGTGGGTGAGATGATATGTAAAGGCTGCTAAGATTGGGTATTCTGATAAGACCCACCAATCTTTACCTACTCAGTGTGCTCAGGAAGAAAGAGTAAAATTTTTGACATAGCTAGCCCAGGTCTTTAAAAAACACCCACTAATATATATTTAAGTCTAATTTGAAGAATTGTAAAATTCATACCTATTTTGTGACTATAGAAAATCCATTCTTTTTTTTCCATAGTTGTTAATAGGATTTCTTGAAGAGTTATTGTTGCAGTAAATGAAACATCAATAGATAAATGGAAAAAACTTCTGGCCTCTCGACCAGTGATTATGATGAATGACCATCTCTTCCACTATCAAGCTCGTCATCACAAGAAACATTGCAGAACGGAAACAATGCAAACACCAGTCGAAACATAGTGCAGAGGGAAACGGAAATACAAACCCCAGTCGAAACACATAGTGCAGAGGGAAGTGGAAAATGCAAACCCCAGTTGAAACACAGTGCAGAGGGAAGTGGAAAATGCAAACCCCAATCGAAACAAAGTGTAGAGGGATCAGAAAATGCAAACCCCAGTTGAAACACAGTGCAGATGGAAGTGGAAAATGCAAACCTCAGTTGAAATAGAATGCAGAGGGAAGCGGGAAATGGAAGCAGAGGGAAGCACTGTTTACTCCCCAAAATGCAAACCCCATATTAAACCTAAACCTGACGGACCCAACACCCAATTAAATGGGGTTAATAAAAAATGAAACCTAGAAGATGAAATTGAATTCCACCTCTTGGGTGGGAAGATTGCACTGCTCGTTTTGGGTTCAAAATTGGAATTTGGCCTACAAAATTGGGTTTTCATATTTTCATCCCAAACGACAGATTAGTCTTAAAACCAGGTTTAGCACTGCCAATTCCCACCATATTTCGGCAACCAAACGGGGCCTAATTGTCATCTAATGTGGATTTGGTTTTGAAATAAGTTCACTTCTAAGTTGTGACCCTTGATCTTCAATATGTGGTCATTCAAAAGGAGTGCATTTCTAAATTGTGACTCTTGATCTTCCATATGCATTTTCTAGTATAATTGCTCAAAAAAAGTCTATATTAGATCAATAATTATGCACGTAAGGATTTATATTGATTTCATATTGATGTTCAAAATATATATAGAAAATAAACACCTTATAACAACAAATAATATTAATAAAAATATATATATATTACACTCTTTATACTCCATTTGTAAACTCTTTCAAATATTTAGCTAATAGGCCTTTCCTATGTGCCCGCTCGCATACGGATGATCCAATACCTATCTCACACTAAAAACTACCAAAACTCCAGTTTTCAACTGCAAAAGTGGTTTTCCATGGGTTTTTTTATTTCTAAACCAGGAAGAGTATTTTAATCGCATTTCCTATCCTTCCCTTTTGGGATTTTCTATAAGTTCCAATGATAACTGCAGAACAATCACACGCCAGAAATATCCATTAGGATTCAACTTCAAACATGAAATGACTCTTCACTCTGTGAGATTAGGACTCTATGATGTCGGAAAGGACTCCCACTCGAAACTTGAATAGTAGACAAAAATCTCCCCCGCCATTCAAGGCTTAATATCGGGGAGTAAACAAATAAAAATAATTGAAGAGTAAATGAAAATGGGAGTAATTAATGAATCTCGTGCGCACAGCCTAATGACTACACAATAGATAAACCTCACAATATTTATTTGTTTCATTTGATAGTTGTATTTTATCTTTTTTTCTAAAAAGCTACCTGTCTTAGCCATAAAACATCTTTGTCTAGCTTGTTTGATTCTTCTCTGTATCTACGGTCTTCATGATTGTTGTGTGTCCTACAAGTGATGTTCATTAAGAGATAGATTTGATGTGTTCTAGTAGTCTACATCTATAGTTCTAATGGAGGATTTAATACAGTGCACTGGAGCCACACAATTCTCTACATCTTCATTATGGTTTCATGTTTACATTGCCTGGGAGAATTTTTTTCTCACCTACATCCAAGGTTTCTAAAAATGACTGCTCATAAAATATAGGAACACCATAGCCTGTTTCAGCTAACTAGAAGCGAACGCACGAAACACAAAAATTGGGGATTTTCAGTGCTCGAGCTTCATCTGCAGGTTAATATGTGTTTATTTCTCTTATTTTTGTGCGTTTATCTTTTCCAAGGTAGTTGCAGCTACAACGTTTGTCATTTTTGGCTCTAGACTTCTCTGCTTGAAATTATTTCTGATATATGCTAGATGGTTTTGTTTTTGTTTTAATTTATGTTAAGAAAAGCTCTACTCCATATTTTTTATCTTTTGTATTCTGCTTTTCTCTTCTCTACGTTTTATCATTGTATGGGGGATGCACTCAGGTATGGCATATACGTATACAATAGGCCCTATAATTCTATGGGTTTCCATTAGAATAGTAGGGACTAGTTCTATTTCACGTACCCGAGTCTTCCCTACCATTCTATAGAGGCATGATCACAGAGAGAATAACATGAATATTTGGTCCATGATTTTTGAGTTGGTTGGGTATGCACTTTCACATGGGGATATAGAACACAAAACTAAAAGATAGCCTTTCTGTAGTTATTGGGTCATCAAGATTATGATAGTTGATTCTTAGATTAAATCCATGCATCACTATGATTACCAAGGGATCCCCCGACCTTACCTTCTCAAAACAAAAAACAAAAAATTTAGAACCCGTGTATAAGGAATCTCTTTTTCATTAAAATTCCCAAGGGAACTACACCCACACTCAATTGGAATAGAGATCATGCTTTGTATGCCTTGAATTTGCATGTTCATCATCATGGCATTTTCTCTGCCTTAAAAATGACAAGGGCTATCTGGATAGAGTTGATATTTGTTACTTGTTGGTCTTGGAAAACTTATTTAATGTTGTTAGTTATAGTGTTAATAGTATTTCTATGGTAGTATGGTCAATTTTATTTCGGATAAGTTTTCTAATAATAGGAGAAAAGCATGACATGAGTTTTCTTGGCAAAGGTGATAGTACAAATTTCAGGATAATAGTTTCACAAAACATGTAATGTTTTGATCACAATAGATATAAGAATGAAATCCATAGTTTCTAGGTGTGTTTTTTGAAAGATAATTTATGGTGATTTTTGTGAGCCATCTATTGGAATTTCAAGTGCAGCATTGTACATTTGCCAACATTTTTTTTTAGGCAATGACGAATCTCTATACCTAAAATCTTATTGTAACGATTGTTTGTATTTGTGGCGAGAGTCAAGTTAAAAAGGCCTACTATTTATCAGCTAAGTTCATGTAACTTTATACAGTGTAAAACACAAAATAGACAAATGGTTTAAATGTTGTGTCACATTCATTCTTTGTTAGGTTTATTTTATATTTACAACATTGTTTAAGGGAATTGTGACAGGAATGTCTTAAATTATCTGGTACACTACTATTAGAATAAAACTGTCATCTTGTCCTTACAAATAATGTCAGTGAGCTATTCAAAAAAGTAAAGCAGTCTTGTACTCTGTATAGAAAGTTCAAATGAAATTATAAACAATAATTCTTTATAGAGAAGAAAACATCCCAAATATTTCTAAAATATTATTCACAATATAGAACACCTCATTCCCAGGCACAGCAATAAATGTTATATTCGCTAGAATTAAATCAGTTTAAGTAGTAGCATTGTTCGTTGTGCTATGGAATTTACTATGTACAACACACATGCTTTAACTTGTGCTCTCTGTGAGTTTATTTTAACTTGTTTCTATTTTCTATCGCAAACACTAAATGTTCATCCTTCTGCTATCACTGGGGAAATAATTTAAAGTCGCAGCTTCCTCTTTCTCTTTGGATTTTATGTAGATTGTGTACTATCCCACATTATTAAATGAACAAATGGCCAATGCCAATTTACAATATAGGTGATAAACGCTTAAATCCCAACAACATTTCTATAAAGCATAGGATTTGAAATTTTCATTGAACAAAAATGATTTGATTCGTCAAAATATACTATTCTATCTTTGGTTTTTTTCCTTTCCACTTAGTTCACTTTCGACCTTCAAATACCTCTGAAACTAAAACATTTTCAATGGTTAATGTATTCATGCTTCTATATGCTTGGTATTAGTTTAATGACAATTCAATTTTTCACATGTCCATCTACCATTGGTATGTCTGTTGTTTCATTTTTCAGTCTTTTGTTTCCATTACTATACTGGTTCTATTTGTACAATGTATATGTGCTTTGTATAAAGAGTTGTAATGCTTTTGAAAATAAGTTTTTATTTTAATAAGACATTGCACTAGCATGTTAGCAATCACATATATTCTTGCGATATTTTTTGTCATTTAAGGGAGGATGGAAGAGTTTACATATTTATTCCTTCAGCTTGGTGCATAGAGGAAACAATATTTTTAGAATTTCTAAAGAACATTTTGGTTTGCAACTAGTTTTTATAGGGTGCGAGTTGCAGTTTTTAAAAAAACTGTTAATAACTTGCAACTATCTTTTATTTATATTCCTTCTATACATTATATTTGATTATTCTTCTTGAAGAGAAAATAAATTTCTAACTAATTTAATAAATGTAGTACATTTAATATTATAGCAACTTAAAGATAAGGCTTCAATTGCATATACTATATATAAGAATAGATAGATAATAGATTTGAAGTGACTGCCTTGATGCGAATGGCTAATCACATCTCTATACTCTTTGCAAGCCCAAGATCAATTTTATAACCCTCATTTGTTCTTTTCAAACTTACCAAAAAAAATTAAGCTTTCTGTCTCTATGAAGAGATAATTTTGAATGCACAAATTCAATTTTGTTTACTACTTTGCTGTGAACACCATATTTGTAGCTTGGGTTTTTTGGGTCTACAAACATAAATTGTAACTAATGTTTGAAAGTTTCTTTATAGATTTAATATTATGGAAAATCCTCAATAGCCAAATCATATTATTGAAATTTCTAGTTCCTCGGAAATGAGTGTTCCACACCCATCTACTTTCCCAAATACGTCTATCAATTGGAATGGGTTCCATGAAACAAAACTCTAGAATATTGCATGTAGTCTTTCCCTTAGTTGCCAGCAACATGTTGAACAGTTAAAGGTTACAAGTGCTTGTACTTGTGATGTAAAATATTTTGAGGTCATGGCCATGGAAGAAACACTACATGAGCTGCATGCATACTACATGAAATATTCTAGCTTTTGTACTTTTGTATGAGAAATGTATTATGTTGAATATTATGAAGAAGGAACTTCTCCTGATATTCAAAGTGCATTTCAAGCCTACCTAAACTGCCTATAACACGTTGTATATTGAAGTGTTATAGTTTCTTTTTTGGACTTACACTACCACTATTACAGAAAGGGAGAAGTCAAAGTTTTTAGGCTCTTGTAATTAGCATTATCTTCCATTCCTTCCTCTTAGTTCCACCACCTTCTACTATAAATGAACTTTGTACAATTCTGGTTCCACTAGAAATACAAATGCACATTGTATATTTCCAACACTTTTGCATTTATATGCCTGATTCACCCATTTCTGATGTTTGTATTCAAATTAGACATTATACATGTGTTATTGCACTGTGAATTGTTTAAATTTTACACCCAATCTGTATTTCATTTCCTTTCAAAAACAAGATTGTATAACGCTTTGTTGTCATTAAAATAAAATCAAGTTTTATCTTATTCATACCTTCACATTTTAGTTCGTGCTTTACCCATTTCTTGCATTCAATATAAATGTACATTTAAGTTGTTAGTTATTTTGGGATGATTTAAATGAGATGTAATATTTACTTCAACTTTCTTTAGTTGTGCACTTCCACAAATTTGTACGCCCTTGCGCCAAGTTTCATGATCTAAACTTGTAATAATTATTCCTTACTCTTCTTGCGCAATAGCTAAGTCTTAATATTTTCATGTACAATTTGTCTTGTATTCATTCAAAGTTTTTTTAAGTTCCCTCCACAGTATGGATCAATAAAATGATATGTTCTTATTTTTTTATAATCTCTTGCCCTTAGATAATTGAATGGCAATTTGTTTGATATATTTTTTTCTTTGCTAACAAATGGCGATGATGCCTCTCACAACATCACAACAAACTCTACTCAAATTACGTATTTAATTATGTTCTCTCACTATGTTTTATGTTTTCTTCCCATCTATAGGTACACACCTCTCAACTTAACCAGTTCTACGAAGAAATGCTCTCTATTTATTGGGTGGATGTATGTCTTCTTATCTTTCCATCTTATTTATTGTTGCAACTTACCTTCACCCAATACAATTTGGAAGCATAAATGCTTACAACCTTTAATTTGTTCCAGACATATTTTGTACATAATGTATGAAAAACAAATTGTACTCTCTCATTACCGTTTCAAACTATCGTTACATATGCCTTTACATTAGTAGTGGTACTTCATCCATTTCGTTCTTGAATTAGAATTACATGGCATTTGTTTATGATCTTAATTTGCATTATCCTTGCTACTTTTAAAAAAAATTGTACTTCCATTCCACATAATACTGAACACCTATTTAAATGTATAGGTTAATTGCCTCTCCTTTAAGCCATGTCTCACTCTTTGACAAACAATGTGATAAATATTATCAACGATGAAAACTTAGATGTATATCCACTTCTTCAATTTTTTCCATTGTAACATTTGGTCAAGGAATTGGATCAACACTTAGGTACAAGTTAGAGCTCTTTGATGGGTTGCACTTGCAAAAAGGAGCCTTGCCAAACAATTTTAACAACCTCATAGCAATGGGAAAACTTCAAAAAGGCTCTATAGTACAACTCAAAGGATTTACAATTCCTACTATTTGTAACTCGAGGTTAGCCAATAGCTACTACGTCTTTATTATAATAAACCACTTTTTGTTTTCTTTTGCAACTATTAAACAATACTAATTGTACATATCTAACGAATTCATAGGTGGATTGTAGCCTCCAACTTAGAGGTTTCCTGCGCAGATCATGATATCATTGGTAAGCCCACCTTCTTCAAAGATCCAGAGAAACTTGTACAACACCATGTAGGAATTTCATCGGATGCACTCACAAATGTAGGAGATCTTGTCACATCTGAAAAACCCCATCCTACAAAATTGATGTTTGGCTTGCATGCATCTCTATGGAAAATAACCCCCCTCCTATTGTTACTCCTCTTAGGAGTTTGAATCCATTTCAACCACAGTGGATGATACAAGGTCATGTGACTATGAAGAAAGATATGCACCACTTCAACAACAAAAATGGTGATGAGCACATGTTTAGTTTTTATATGGTTGATAGTGAGAGAACTCAAGTCCACATCACTTTCTTCAATGCAATTGTAGACCTCCATTTCCAACAAGCTCAAGTTGTGAGTGTATATACATTATCTCGTGGTACTGTCAAAACTATAAACAATTTTTACAATAAGCTTAATAGTGATATATAAATCACTTTAACAGATGATTCAAGTCTCATTCTTTGTGATGATTACCTCTCAATTCCAAGAATTCAATTCTCTTTCACACCCATTAAAGTTATCCTGACTCGGCATGCGAATTCTTCTATTGATTTGGTTGGAATTTTCGTATGTGTGGATCCTTCCTTTATAATAAAATTAAAAAGCGATACAACTGAAGTCCTTAGGAGGTCTCAAAATGATATACATGTCTACCTCCATGATAAATGTTACTTTATGGGGAAAAGAAGCTCAAAAGGAAGGCACACAACTACAGGAAATGTACCATCTACAAAAGGTTATTGTTATTGTAATAAAAAATGGTCAGTGTAATCACCTAAAAATGGTTTGGTTTAATAAAAAACCCTACTATGAAATCAGGTTCTCTAAGTCCTAACCAAGGCAAAAAATTCTAAGCTAATCATAAATATTTAATTAAACTAGATCAGTTTAATTAAATAATTCATCAAAAATAAAAATATCAAAGATCACCCACCAAGGAGCATTAATTCATTAATTAATCTTGGTCAATTTAAATCAAATCAAATAAAAAAGAAATTGGCTAAAGATATTAATTAAAAGGAATTAAATAAATCAAGCAATTACATTCATCCAACTTGGCAGGAAATTCAAACCTCTAACCAATAAGAGGCATTCACATGGATCACAAATTATTCAATCTTGATCATCCCTCATGGATGTATCTCAACCATCCAATTTGAATTTAAAATTTGCGTCTTTTCCCTCCAAGGAAAATCTATATAATGAATTCATTCTAAGCTCATTTGAGAGGTGAATAGTGCATTTTGAGTAGCGAATTAATGTCAATTTCATTCTAGCTAATCTAGTTCATTTGTTCTTCATCCTAAATAGTTCAATTTCATGCATTTTAGCAATAATAGAGCATAATTGAACAATCTTACATGCATTTTAGGCATTTTTCTCATAAATCTTCCATCCTCGATTGTCTATTTGCTATGAATTCATGCTTAATCTAAGAGCATTCTATAAAATTCATGTAAATATTCTAGTTATGAAGCAATAGGACAGTTTCGACATGCTAATTATTTCAATTTGGTGTAATTCAATTGTATTTTTTACTAACATGTCAAGCTAAAATCATATTGAGTGATTGTGTGCAAGATTATTGTAGATACAACATTTACAATTTTACACATCACATTTTTGGCACCCACCATGGGGCTAGAAGCCTCATTTTCATGAAATTTTCTCTCTGTTTGACAAATTCAGCAGAAAGCACTACAAAATGGCATTTTTGGGAGTTCTTCTGCCATCTCCGACTTTCTTTAGTCGTCTCCTGGATATCTTTCATTGTTTCCAGGAATACTTTCGTCATTTGTTGCAGTCATTTTATCACTTTTAGGAGTTATAAAATTTGTGGTTAGTCATTCGGATTAATATTTCATCGTCCGCAAAGTCTTTAATCATTTACAGTTAACCTTTCATCGTTTCCAAGGTGTTTAGTTGTCTGGGTTAATTCTTTAGTCATTTTTCAGTAAAGGTCATTTTGGGTTTTTGTAACATCGTCTGGAAACCTGAGAACAAAAAAATAGTCTATTTTCTAGGCAAATATGTGTACTAATCAGCTAACTTGGATGTTTTTTCATTCTTATCATTTGAGATAGCCTAACGATATTTTGTAGAATGCATGCCAAACAATCCTTGATGAAAGAAATTGAGAAAAATATGCAAAACTACTAATGAGTGTAAATGCAGGTTGCCTTTGCGAACATAACATCAATAAAAAATTGTGCTTGGTTAAATTTTCTTTAGGCACTAAATTTTAAGTTTGGAATTGAATCTTAAATTGACTAGAGGATTATTCTTTTTCCTTCTTGGAAAATCAGAAACTCAAAAATCAATTTAAGGTTTGAGTTCAAATTTGTGGTAAATGAACTCTTGTTTTGCGTTTTTGATAGGAGAAAATGACATGGATAGGAGAGTATACTCTTCTTCCTCGCAAAGAATTAGAAATCTAGACTCCTAAATTTTCAATCCTCTTTACCCTTTTTTACCTTTAGAGGGGTCTTCCAGTTGAGGAAATAATCTCCTAGGAATGACTCGCATGAGAGCGAGGTGTGAGCCACACCACTCCAACTCACGTTAAAAAAATTTACTCTTTGGGTCCAAAGCCTTGAGAATCAAATGTTTTTGAGATTATACACGGCTCATGTCTAACACAAAGTAGGGCCTCATGGTCTCAATCATGTTTTACTTGACTTCTTGTGCCAAGACGCTCTGTGGGGTTAGCAGACTCAATTACGCTTGTGCGGACACAGAGAATATAACTGAACAAAGACCTTTACTAGAATATCTAAGCATAGAAGCTACCCACATCACCCCCAAAAGGTGATGATCTTTGTGCAAGGAGGATAGTGTAGACACCCTAAAATGGACAGGCTTGCGACTTTACATTAAAAACACTAATTTTCATCTATTAATTAATGGTTTTTAATCATTAATTAATCATCTATTTTCTTCTAAATTCATTCCCCAAATCATC
>MU223780.1:305117-322061 GCA_018584345.1 Thuja plicata | reverse complement strand
TCCTATAGTTTAAATTCAAATATTTAAACTTACTAATTAAATTCTTCCAATTAAATTAATTTAATTTCATCAAATAAAGCAATTCTTAATAAAAAAGAATTCAATTATCTCACATTTTGAAAACAATAATTAAATAAATGAACTAAATATTCATTTATCTTCAAAGAGATAACTCCAATCAGATCACATGGGTAACTTAACCCACCTCTTCAGTTCAAAAAGGTAACTCATAATTAGCTCTTCAGTCAACCAAGCTTTATCTCCTCTTTACTAAATGAAGAGGTGGAGTTTACTGATGGCTTCTCCAATTCCTTTTAATCTCAACCATCTCCCTATCTCTGGGATTGATCTCAACCATTCATATCATCACCAATTCCTATATAATAAACCCTTCATAACCATTTGAAGGATCCAAGATTTCAAGGTCTCGTGCACCATGACTATGTCAGTTTGGTTCTAGCATTCAAGCCATCTTGTGATCACACACACACATTTCAATTAGCAAATTCTCAACACTTCTCAAGTCATAGACGTTGCCTCGCCAATACTGAGCATCAAGAACAACATTTCAAAAGGAGTAGAGAGAAAAAATAGAAGCTTCAAGCATCGTGGGGTTTGCATTTATTTGTTTTCCTTTCTCTTGCTTGCACATTTTATTGATTATGTTTCATTGTTATTCATTTTAGTAGTATTGTGTACTAAATTCATATCAATTGTGAAACCTTTACTACTAACCCTCGCCTTTGGAAAGCTTGGGAATCAACTAATCATGAGAAGAGAGGTGTACATTTTGGTGAACCTGACGTGAACAAACAGCCCAAATATCTCTTGCAGACGACAAACAAGACTGATCAACCACGGCCATACGGTTGTAAATCTAAAATCTATATTTTTTTTTTATATTTGTATTATTTTGCAATTGCTGGTATTTTACCGCAATCGACGAAACTGTGTCGCAATCGACTGGTTTAATACCGTAATTGATTATAGGCTTTTACAGTATTATTCTGTCATTTTCTGCCTTCTTTCTTCTGGTACTTTGCCTCAATTTTCTGATTCATGCCACAATTGTCATTATTGTGCCGCAGTTGTCTGATCCGTGCTGCAATTGACAGCACTTCGCTACAATTGCCAGTGTTTTACCGCAATCACCAGAGATTTACCACACTTGCCAGTACTTTCTCGCAATCACAAGAAATATTGCACATCAAATCCAAATCTTCTGTCCATTCATTTCTAAACTGACATTTTCTAGTTTTTTGTGCAGGACTAGACAAATCTCCAAGACCAGAGAAGGTTAAGTTGTTGGTAAGTGTCATTAATTGTTTCAAAATTGCATATACTCTCATTTTACAAGAATCATTTTTTATACTAACCTGTCTAAACAAAGCAAACTAAAAGGAATTCCCTTGTTAATTTGGGTTTAAAAAGAATAGTGTTTGTCCAAACATCTCATTTTTCACACTTCGGATTTGGGCTTAAAATTGACGTGAGGATTAAAACTGAACAAAGGCAAAAAATCTCTCAATTTGGTGCATTAAAATTGAACAAAGTAATCAACACCTACTTTTGGGGTTAAAATTGAACATTGGTGCTTGTATGGTGGTGTAGCTTAGTTCACATTTCAAACTTTGGAGCTTAATTGATTTATCTTGTGTCTTGAGTTTTGGGTGCACTTGCACAAACTGTTAGATTACAAACCTTTACACTTTTTAGAAAGGCTTGTCCGGGGAATGCACTTCTTCCTCGGAGAACAACCTTAAACTGGTAATCCTTTTGATCAGTATATAAACAAGGCGCAAACCAAAGTTTTGTCTTATCTAGCCAATCTCGGGTGAGGCATGTTGATGATAGTCTGGATTGGTTGAATATCCCTAAGGAGCTAGAGTGATCAACTAGGCTCTTAAGTGAGTCATGCACATACAAACCAATTGGAGAGACACCACGGACCCTTACTAAAACCTTGATTAATTGGAGGTCCACCCATTTTACCTCTGAACATGTACCTTATTATAGTGCAAGGGGTTGTAGAATTTCCCCCCAAGATTCCCAACATATGTGTCCCATGGTATTTGTGTAGTGAAAGAGATCTTCACTCCACGGAAACAATACCTAGAAATGGCAAAAACATGTCACCTATGTCGTGGACCTTCGTGTCCTAGTAGTGTGATAATTGTTGTGTGAGCTAATGAACATTCAAGCATTTGGCCTATAATATTATATTCTGAAGCCATTGACCTAGATTAATCTGATTGTTCATTGTTGAGACCTCGTGATAAACTTGCAACTTGAAAAATTTGTAGAACATACACAATTTCAGTCTGCATTCTTCAAAACACAGTGTCTATTATGCTTGTTTCTTTGATCAATTTCTAAAAATGCAAAACAAAACATCCAAACAGTCAAAAATGAGTCAAACATGTTAAAATCTAGGGTTGTCAACATCAACTATCTTGCAGATTAGAAGCATTGTTCCAAAAATTTCAAAATTATCAAGCAGTGATACTTATCCTCTAGTCTTTTTTAGACTGTTCCTCATTTACCGCAATTGCGTGCATTGTGCCACAATTGAAGGAAGTTTGCCATAGTTGACTTGTTTATTTCCACAATCATCATGTTTATTACCGTAATTGGTGATAAACTACCACAATCGACCATATACTTTACCGTAATCGGTGAAGTTGTACCGTAATTGACTTGAGATACATTATTCCTTTTTTGACCTAAAACCTTGAAAGAATTCTTCATTTGGTGTCCAAAACTAGTGTTTATCCCAGGAAAATGCGAAGAACATTGTGTGAATCTCAAAACATTAAAGATTATCCTTTCTCTATAAAAGCACGATTATTGTCAAAAACATTGTTAGTTCAAAAGCTCAGACTCGAAATACCTTGATCTCATCATATCAAACATCATCATCTTTATCCAAGTGACTTTGTCCAAGGCAAAGGTTGACAAATCTTATATTTTTATCATCACCACTTTGAGATCAAGTTATATCAAAATCTATCCTTAGAAGTACCCTTGTCCAAAACATAACCCGGACTTCCTAAAAAAGGATCTTCTTCCTTGTTTGCTTTATATCATTGTTTTAGTTACAAAACCTGGACCGCACTATGTCTCAAACACCTCATGGAGGCCCTTACACAAGGTCTAAGGCTAGAACTCAACCTGATGAGTCATATATCAATCGATTCCCCATTTGGGAAACAAAGCAAGAGAACGATGCTTTCATGAATACCAGTTTTGCTCTATTCATTGAACAACCCCTAGGGGTAGCCTTTTTCCAAGATATCACAGAAGAAGAACTTGAAGATGTGGAGCAAGATTCTTATTCCACAAAAGTAGTTGATGCTATTTTAGAGAGGAACCTTGAACGTTACTTGGCCATGCTAATAAAGAAGGGAATCAAACTCCCCACTGAATTCAGTGTATCGACTATATGGCCTGAAAACCCTCTAACAGGTCAAAACGCTACTCAACCTCCTAAGATGCTACTTGTTGTTTCTCCAATATTTCCACCATTGGTATGACCCACATTAACACAGACTATATCCAGTCAAACCAATGACCCAACCCAGGCCAACACATCTTCTACTCAAGGCATGACAAGCTCGCAACTAAGTGCACCCATGGTCACTAGTATGCCTCCACCTTTGGTCTCATGGCCAGGACAATCAAGCTCTCATGCTATGCCTTCCATCCCACCAAACACCAACTATTCTGAAACTATGTCACTGCTACAGTCAATTCACACTAGTCCTGGGATCAACACCTCATGCCTGCAGGGATCCATCTATGTGGGAATGACTTACAGTCAAGGCCCACCCAAGGCTATATCTTTTTCCATTCAGATGCCAATCCAACCTATGCAATAGCAACCCTAACTTCAGTTTCCTCCAATCCAACCTCTGCAATAGCAACCCCAGCTTCAGTTGCCTCAAATCCAACCTCTGCAATAGAAACCCCAGCTTCAATTACCTCAGTTCCAAACCCCGCAGCAGCAACCCCAGGTTTAGTTGCCTCAGTTCCAACCCCTGCAACAACAACCACGGTTTCAACCCCAACCTCAGCAACAATATCTACCCCAATAGTTTCAACCCCAGTTTCAATCACAACAGAAAAAACATCAAAACACACCATGGGCTACTCATGTTCCCCCATTCACAAATCACTTAGTGGGAAATCAATATCAAGCCCCTAGGATGAAATCCTATGTTCCCACACAAGGGACACAGAGGCGCAACCTCATACCCACTACAGCACAGAGGAACATCATTACACATCAGCCTCAGAATCAAATGGACATGTTGATGCAACAAATGCAAACCCTTCAAATCCAAATGATGGATATGTAGAATCAGGGGCAAACCAAATCCTACACTGCAGAGGATTTATACCCATACCCCTTCGATCATTCTCTACAAATGTCTCCATTCCCAACTCACTTCTCGGTACCAAAATTTCACAAATATAGGGGCAATGCCAACCCTGTTGAACATATTCGAGAGTTTTTTGCTAGTTGCATCCAAGTCACACATAATGAGACATATTTAATGTGACTGTTCCCCCAAAGTTTGGCTGGATCAGCAATGGAATGGTTCTCACATCTACCTCATGGAATTCAGTCTTGGGGTGAACTGGCTGAAAAGTTCATAGCTCACTTCCATCATAACATCAAGCGCAAGGTCAGCATCAAGGACCTTTGTGATATCAAACAAAAGGATGGAGAGTCTTTTGTGAAGCTCCTACAGAGATGGAGGAATACAGAAAACCGCATAACATATGATGTTCCTGAACAAGACTTAATAGTCATGTTTTCTGACAATCTAATTCCAGGCATGTGATTCACAACAGAGTTACAGTTAGCTCCAAACTTCACACAACTCATCGAAAGAGGAGTTCGTTGTGAGAAAAACTTAGTCAAATGAGGAATCCTTGTAGATCCCACACAAACAAATACGAACAAAAATGTAACAGACAAAGCTAAGTGGTGGAACAAAAAAAAAATGTCACTAGCGATGGTATCATTGATGTGAAGATAGTCAACTATGCACAACCCAAGGTGTCACTGCAAGGCGCACCTATGGCCAACTAAAAACCTACAGGACCCACTCAACAAGAATACACCCAAAACCAACCTCCTCCTGTACAAGTGGCCACTGTGTCAAACAATCAACAACAGAATCAATGCAGACCACGGTTTCAATTTTAGCAACAAGATTTCACACCATTGGGAGAGCTGATAGAATCGGCTTTATGCAAGTTGATACAATCAAACACTATCACTCTCCTAGAAATCAAGGACTTTGAACAAGATGAAAACAAACCAAGGTGGTATAATGACAAATATTTCTGTCAGTTTCATCGGGTGAAAGGGAACAAAACGACTAACTGTTACCGGTTGAAACATGCTATCCAAGATCTAATTGACACAGGGGTCATCAATGTGACAAATACCCAAACCAATGACACAACTGATCACACTATTTTCAATGATACCTTTCATGATCACAACAAGGGAAAAGCCTCCATGTCTGGTGGACAAGCAAAACAAGTTAATTATACGTATTCTAACAGTGATAATGTTATCAATTGCCTCAATCCTTCAGATAGCCATGTAGCTACAATCACTATCAAAGACCAAGGTCACAATTGTGTTGTAACAATGCATCAAGCCAGAGTCATCTTACAAGGATTACCATCCTCACCTACTATATCTGCCAATCCTCAAGCAAACTTAGATCCACAGACAAGCATAGTGGACCAACTAAAGTGCACACCTGCCTTGATCTCCTTGTTTGACCTATTGCACATATCTTTGTAGCATAAAATGGCACTTGACCAAGCCCTTCAGAATGTAGTTGTCCCAAGGGACATAACACCTGAGAGCTTCCAAACGATGGTCAACCATATAGCTGCTAACAAACATGCCACATTCACAGACTGTGATGTACCACCACATAAACCCCTGCATAATGATCCCTTGCACTTACTTGTCCAGGTTCACAAAAGCGCTATCTGTAGGGTCCTTGTTGATGGTGGAGCTGGGTTAAACATCTCTACTCTAAATTTAATCAAGCAACTGGGCTATTTAGAATCAAGCATTGATGTCATGAGGAGGATAAATATTAGAGCTTATGATGAAGAGGAAAGGTCCTCTAAAGGTATTATCATTCTACCCATTCATATTGGTCCTGTGGTCAAAAACACTCCCTTCCAAATCTTAGACCTTGAGTTTGGATACAACATGCTACTAGGGAGACCTTGGATACATGAAATGCAAGCTATACCTTTGACATACCAGCAATGCATCAATTTCCCACACCAGGGAGAGGAGATCATCATAGAGGGAGATTCCAATCCTTTCCAATATTGTAATGCGGTCCAAATCAGCACTGATAACCAGGTACCATCAAACCAAGATGCAAGCATCCCATCCTCTTCAGATTCAAATCCCAAGGATGTCACATGGACAATAGGAAAGATAGTCATTAACCATGATGCAAGTATTCCCTCCTCTTCAGATGCAAATACTAAAGATATCACATAGAAAGTAGGAAAGATATCCATCATGGACAAGGGCTATGGTGAATACAAATATGAAGAAGCTTTTACCATCACATGCATGCCTCAAATCCCAAGAACTCATGGCATGCCACAACCTGTTATTGCAACAAAAACTCCATAGCCTGTTCTATTCAGATGTCCACCAACAACCTTTGTCCAATGGGGAGACATAGCGGAAGAAAATCCTTTTGAACAAGACATCAACACCTGGTTATACCAAGATCTTCCTAAGACAATCCAACCACCACTACCTCTGTCAAACTATGGTAATGGTTACACAATGATACAAAGATTTGGGTACGATGGTACAACCGGACTGGGGGAAAGACAACAAGGCATATTTGAATTGCCTCTCCCACCAACCCAGAGAAACACAAGAGGGTTGGGCTATGGACAAAAAAGAACCAGTCCTATAATCCAAGACATCCAAGTTAATTAGGAACAAATAGAAGAGATGCACAGGGGGCACAACATAGAACATGTCTTAATAAGCAACATATTAGTATATTAGTTGCCCGTCGAAGAGGGAACCACACAAACCCAAATAGACCTCCACATAGAAATCGATGATAACCAAGGAAGTGAGACATCTGACGAGCATTTTATTGAGACTGACTCCTACGAGTATGAATGGAGATCCCTTCATGACTCTGAATCGTCGATCCCTAATTGTTTCCCTCTGACAGACATTATCATAAATCTAGGAGACCTATTTGACCAACTGACCATTACCGAACAACCCTCCATAGACAAGCATGTCATTTATCAGACCTCAAGTGGTGCGTCCACATCACAGTCCAGTTTTGTAGGAACCATATTTGTAGTCCCTTTCAGTCAACCGGAACCAAAAAACCGTGAAAGTATCTGTCTTGTACACCCTGAGCTCATAGAGTGGGATCAACAAGGACCACCTGATTTAGATGTCTTCAAAAATGATGAGGCTATAGCTCATTTCATGGGTCTTAGGGAAGGCATTCCATTAGGAGACCACAAGGCAGGCTTCTCCATTAACCTTGATAGAGTGGCATATTTCAGGGAGGAGGCTCCTCTTTCCAGTCCACAAAAGAAAAAAGAGCAAAAGAATGATAAAAAGCTAAAAGAGGACGAATCTTCTAGAAAAAACCTCACTGAAGCACTAGAAGATGGAAAGAAGGAATTCCTCCCCTTGATAGAGGAGAAATCAGCATTATTAGCAAAAGACACAGAGGAAGTCAATTTGGGAGATGACAAGAACCCAAAGAACATATACTTGGCAAAA
Organism: Thuja plicata; assembly: GCA_018584345.1. NCBI lineage: Eukaryota > Viridiplantae > Streptophyta > Pinopsida > Cupressales > Cupressaceae > Thuja > Thuja plicata. The sequence goes on along the minus strand of MU223780.1, from coordinate 314,233 downwards.
TCACTCACCCCTGAGGAGAGAGAATAGTTTATCATCTTCTTTAAGGCAAGGATGATCAATTTCTCATGGTCATACTCGGATATGCCAGGGTTAGATCCAGAGATAGTACTACACCATCTCCCATTGCTACACAATGCCAAACTTGTCAAGCAGAAGCTGAGAAAGATGCATCCCCATGTTGCATTGCTAGTCAAGGCAGAGTTGAAAAATCTCCTGGATGCTAAGTTCATCAGACCTATACCATATGTGGACTGGATATCTAACTTGGTACCAGTTACAAAGCACAGTGGACAGATACAGATTTGCACAGACTTCAGGGATCTTAGCATAGCTTGTCCCAAGGATGACTTTCCTTTACCAAAAATTGATATGATAGTAGCTCTAACTGCTAGACATCAAATGCTATCACTCATGGATAGATTTTTAGGGTATAATCAAATAAGGATTTCACCAGAGGACCAACACAAAATAGCTTTCACATGTCCTTGGGGGACATATTGTTGGAATGTCATGTTGTTTGGTCTAAAGAATGCTGAAGCGACATATCAAAGGGCTATGACAACTATATTTCATGATCTCATCCACAAAACAATGGAAGACTATGTGGACGACATACTAGCCAAGTCAATACTTTGAAAGGGTCATCTACAAGTTTTGGGGCCAATCTTTGACAGAATGCAAGAATTCAAGGTCTGTCTAAACCCAAAGAAATGTGCATTCGGTGTCACAGCAGGAAAGTTACTAGGGTTCATAGTGTTACATAGAGGAATCAAAGTGGATCTAGCAAAACTCAAAGCAATATTGGACATGCCTCCACCATTGAACTTGAGACAACTAAGAGGGTTACAAGGAAGGCTCCAATCAATCAGGCTCTTCATAGCTCAGCTAGCAGAACTGTGCCACCCATTCCAACATCTATTGCACAAAGACATCAAATTCATATTGACAGAGAAATGCAAATAGGCATTTCAAATATTCAAAGACTACCTTCTCAAGTCTCCTATATTGGTACCACTAGTCCAAGGTAGACCATTGCTTATATATATATCTCAGTGACAAAGTCTACGTTAGGTGTACTCTTGGCACAACATGATGACGCAGGTAAGGAGAGGGTCGTCTACTATCTAAGAAGGACATTGGTTGGATATGAACTAAAATATACACCAATTGAAAATTCATGCCTTGCAGTTGTTTTCTCTTCACTGAAGCTAAGACATTATATGTTGAGTCACCAAACAAAGTTGATCGCACATATCGATCCTTTAAAGTACCTCCTAAGCAAAGCAGCACTCACCGGATGACTGGCAAAGTGGGTAATTATTTTAAGTGAGTTCAACATTGAGTACATATACAAGAAGGCCATCAAAGGACAAGTGATCATAGATCAACTAGCAGAGGCACCCATTCAGGACCATCGGCCTATTATTTCTGACTTTCCTGACGAATCTATCATGACACTACAACCAGCGATCGAGGTATAGCAAAAATATTTTAATGGATCATGCACGAACCATGGTGTGGGGGTGGGGATAGTGCTTATCACTCCAGATCATGATACAATTCCAAAGTCTTTTAGACTTAACTTCCCATGCACTAACAACATAGCTGAATATGAAGCACTGGTCATCAGTCTAAAGATAGCAATTCAGTGGAGAATCAAGAACCTTAAAGTCTTTGGCAATTCACAGTTGGTCATCAGTCAAGTCAATAATCATTATATGACCAAAGATGAGAAACTCATACCATACAAAGCACAGATGGAAAAACTACGCACCAAGTTCCATTACATCTTCTTCGAGAAAGTCCCATGAGCACAGAACAAAGTTGCAGATGTGATGGCTACCATAGCATCACTGATTGATATTTCAGGCAACGAAAAAAAATTCCAGTTTCTAGTGGAGAAACTCTTGGTGCCATCACATCAGGTATCCATCATAGAATCAGCATGTGTCCTTTTTGGTCCTGAATCCCCATGGTACCAAGATGTCTATAACTATCTACAAACAATGTCTTACCTCCCAACTTGTCTAGGAACTAGAGAAAGTCCCTCATCCGCCAAGCCTCTAGGTATACCATCCTCTCAACTACTTTATATAGACGAAGTCTAGATGGAACGCTTCTACGATGTCTCACTTCCATGGAATCCCAAAAAGCTTTGTACGAGGTACATGAAGGAATTTGTGGAACCCACGGAGGTGGCAATAGCTTAGCTAAGAAGATCATCCGAATGGGATACTATTGGCCCACAATAGAGACCGATGCCCAAAAACATATTTAAAGGTGTAGACAGTGTCAGATTTATGGAGACCTCATCCATGCATCAGCCTAGGAACTAAACCTATCACATCACCGTTACCATTTTCAATGTGGGGATTTGACCTAGTGGGAAAAATTACACCTTCTTCAGCAAATGGACACAAGTACATCATAGAAGCAAAATAGTACTTCACCAAGTGGTTGGAAGAAATTCCCCTCACATACATCACTGGAAAGAAAATAGCAATGTTCATACTTAACCACATTATCTTTTGATACGGGATCCCTCAAACAATCCTGACAGATCATGGTACACCTTTCCAGAACAAGGATGTTGAAGAGCTGTGTGAAAAATTCCATATCAAACAAGGGTTCTCCTCATTTTACTACCCTCAAGGGAATGGCCAAGCCAAATCTACAAACAAGACAATCTTGAAAATCCTGAAGAAAATAGTGAACAAATCAGGGCGAGACTGGCATTTACAGCTTAGTCCCACATTATGGGCATACAGAACTAGTCTGAGAACACCTACAAGAGCCACTACTTTCTCCCTAGTCTATGGATCATAGGTAGTATTACCACTTGAAGTGGAAATCCCATCCCTAATGATATCATTAAAGAACCTGATCACAGATAAAGACTACAGAGTAGCAAGGCTCAGTGAACTAGAGTTACTAGATGAAAGAAGACAACATGCCTTCGACCACTTACAAGGTTATCAACATCGCCTTAGAAGAAACTATCATAAAAAGGTGAAGCCATGAACATTTGAGCAAGGAGACCTTGTCCTCATGGAAAATCAGAAGAATCAAGTAGAGCGAGTCAAACCCAGAAAGTTCAAGCCTAACTGGCTAGGACCATTTGTCATTATCAGCTCTACTCAGAGTGGGGCATTCATCCTAGCGACACCAAAAGGAGATCAGCTCCCTGGCTACATCAACAACATGCACCTCAAGAGGTTCTTCCCTTGAGGTCTTTATGGTTAAGGCACCTATCTACATATCTAGAAAATACCAAAAAAAAATTAGAAAAATACAAAATGTTACCTTGGTGAAAACCTGGAAATCGGTCGCCTTGGCGACAACAAAAAAAAACAAAAAAGCAAAAAAAGTAAAGAGAAACAAAATCTCTCTCTTAGTGAAAACCTGGAAATCAGGCGCTATTGAGTAGGTACCTTGGTGAAAACCTAGCAAACAGGCGCCAAGTGTTCAAATCCAACTTCACCATCAATGAACTCCAAAAGCTTGAGCAGATTTCAAAATGCAAAACTAACTACCCAAGCTAGATCCAGAAGCACATTCCCCTCTGGGTACCAAGCACTTACATATGGCTAATACTGGTCCACCAGACTAGGGGGCGATTCAAAATGTCCTAAAAAAAATCCAAAAAATCAGAAAACACATCAAAAAATCCTACAAAGATCAAAAATCAAGGGAAAAATCAATCTTCATCAAAAACATTCAAAAAATTGCAAAATCCCAAGCAACAAAACCAACTTGGTTATCAAGAGAGTAGAGGGTGATCACACTTAGTCAATCAATGTCACAATCATGAGCTTTGTGAATCAGCATTGGGCTCATCTAACACAGCTTTATCAATCTATCAAATCAAATAGAAAGAAACTGGCAACCAAGCCAATCTATCAATTGTCACAATCATTAGCTTTGCTAATCGGCATTGTACCCATCTGACACAGCTTGATCAGCTGCCAAAATGATCAAATCAAATCTATCAATTGTCATAATCATGAGCTTTGCAAACCAACATGGGGCCCATCTGACACAGCTTGATCAACTGCCAACATGATCAAAGTAATCAATCAATCCAATCCTATCAATCGTCTTACATAGTGATGGATACGCTCAAACTAGACATTTCAGTCTTATATGAGTAATCTATTGTTGAAACCAGACACACTCAAGCAATCAAGCCAATCAAGCCCATCCAAAGAGTCGAGCCAATCAAGAGAATCCTACTGCATCAAGGAACCATCCAAAAATGTTGACTAGGTCAGTCGATTTGGTCAGATGTCAGTCTATATTTTGCGGTTATGTTCTTACGCTACTCCAGGATCCACCATACGAGGATAGTAGCTATGATAGATCATGACTTATTTTCTTTGATTATTGTCTATTGAATGTTCACTTTGATTTCAGGGCAATGATGATTTAGGATAAATACAGTAGGCATTGTCACTTATCTGGCAGCCGCGCAATTCCATGATCTGAGCTTAACCGTGGGAAAGAATTGGACATTCCTTCTCTTTTATTTTGCTTGTTTGGTTTATAGAATCAAGAGCTCACAACACTATTCAGATGGACTCTGAGTTGCTTTGGAGTTCTATCTTGGTTTCTATGGTCTTTCCCTTTATGTTGCAAACAAGAGCTCACAGTGCTATCCAGATGGAATCTAGGGGCATAGGAGTTATATCTTGTTTTCTTGGCTTTCCCTTTCAAAAATCAAGAGCTCACAGTGTTATCCAGATAGACTTTGGATGCATAGGAGTTCTATCTTGGCTTCTTTGTTTTTAGATTAATTCAGAGGACAAGCCGTATCCAGATGGTCAATATCTAGGTGCTTTTGGTCCTCTTTCTTTTCAAACAGGGAATATAGTTGAACCCAGATGGTCAATATTTGGGTGCACTAGGTTCTCTTTCTATTCAATCTCTCTACTCATTCTACTATCAAGAGGTCATGGTGGTATCTAGGTGGTATGTGATCTGGATCATTTGAGGCTCTTTCAAAATATCAGAAAATACAAAAAAAGATGCAATGATGACAAATATTGGAAATAGGGGTAGCGACTTGGGACATTCATCCTTTCTATTAGATCATATCTATCCAAAAAAGCAAAAAGAACATCCTTTCTATCATTCCATTCTATTAGGTCAATCTCAGAGCACATCTCTCCAAACTAACTTCTTTCTAACTAACACATGCATTACTCAGATATTTTGTGCATAGTAGATTGCATTCATTCCATTAAGTACATCAGAAAAGAAAAAGCATGGTAGTTGCATACATGATAAATCATAAAATCACATGCATCCATAAGCACCTCATATAAACATACATTTCATTTCCACCATCCTGCATGAACATGTCAGTATCATAGGAAAAGTAAATCATCAATATACGAGTCTGCATAATAGAAACATATTGCATATACATCTCATCATCTAAACCACCAAATCATGTAGAATCATACATATAGCAAAGTAAACCATTGCACATCATATCAAAAACACTAGTTGCATCTCATATAAATCAAAATACTTGAGTACAATGAATGGTTGCAAGTCTGATCAAAGAAGGTAATCAACATATATATCAATAAATATCAGTGTGTCAGGATACAAAAATGGTACTACTCAAAGTATATACAATGGAATCACTACAAAAATGGTACATGATACATAAGTCAACAGGAGCTACCCCCACCCTCACCAGGAGGTGGATGAGGGGGTGGCATGTCAAAATCTATCCTATGAGATGAACCAGGAGCTCTAACACCACTACTTTGTGATCGTTGGGCCCTACTAGATCTCTACGAAGCTGTGTAACTAGGCACCCTCTGTGCTGTAGGAACTGCGCCCTCATAATGATGCCTCCAATACTCAATCTCTCTCTGAGCATCACACCCAGATCTGTAGTACTTGTCAAGAACATCCCAGTGTGAGACATCATGTACACTGTCAATAAATGAGTGAACCTTAGCTCGAGCCTGTCACTCTCTAGACTTGGTCGTTGTAACCCGGGCCTCCAAAGTAGTAGCACGTGCATCAAATAAGGAAAGTCAGGTCTGAAGGTCCTGAACCTACTGAGTGAAGTGCTCCACCTCTGAGGGATCATCATCCATGCCACCCATAGCAATGTCCACGTCCCCCTCCTCTGCCCTGTCTCCTAAACCCTCACCTCCTCTCCTCCTAGCAACCCAAGAATCATTAGCACTCTCCAAGCTCTCCCCTTTACTACTACCAGTGCTGCTACTATCCCTAGAGGAGCTAGTCTCTGCACTCTGCTCATCTAGAGCCTCCATGTCTATATCCCCAATCTCAATGTCAACATCCTCAATAACCACTCTATCCTCCTCTCTAGGATCCAACACATTAGCTATCTGACGACGTACTCTCCACACCAACTAAGGTGCCTCCTCCTCCATGGCCTCCTCATCCTCCAAAATAGTGCCCAACCCAACTTAGCGAGCACTAGTCTATCCCCCACTCCTGCCACCACTAGTCTTAACCCCGCCACTAGTACCCCCAGGACCAAGATCATCACCTCCATCATCTCCCCTACCTCGTCCTCCATCNCCTACCCCATCCACCATCTCTCCCCCCATCCCTACCTCTCCTTCCACCACCTCTCCCTCCTTCATGGCCTCCCCTACCACACCGTACCCGTCAGGCCCTCCTCATAATAGTCCTAGCAACAGGACGCGAGACATCTGTAAGTGCAACCGGCCGATGCTGCAACCAATGGGCATCATACTAGAGTGTAGTGCCTGCAAAAGACAAATTCAACTATCAGTACTAGAACAAATAAAGACATAAGTATCAAAAAAAGATATGAGAAAGTATCAGAGAGCAGAAAGGAAGTACATAAGCAATCAGAAATAAGACAAACCTGGGTCTACAGTGGCAGAGCGCCAGGTCCATGCCATAGGAAGTAAACCTAAAAAATTAGCGCGAGCAGCATCAAGTGATACTACACCACCCCAAACAGCAGTGTCCCTCGACCTCCGAGCAAAGCATGCATAAGAATCAGATACATCCTACTGCTCTCCAAACTAGCGCAACACCCTGTCGGTGTTGTGAAAGTCTATCATATGAATATGATCGGTCACGTGACCAATCAAGTATCTTCACTGACGACATAATAGAAGATGGATGTCCTCTCCATTCCAAATGGGACAATCTCTATACGGCCTCCAAATGAAATAAGGAATCATATCTAACTACTGCCGCCAGTATGTCAAGTGACCCATATGCGTCTGAACAATGGATCCATCATTCATGAAGACATACGGCCTATCAACTAGAAGGGCACGAGCACCAACAAGATGACATACGACAATATGCTCCCATGTCCAGATCTGCAGGAGGGTCACACTGTAGCCGAGAGACTTACCATCAAGGTAAGCTGCATATAACATATGAAAATGCATGTGGGCCAACATGCATGGACCCTAAGAAAATACAGTATGATCCCTAACCATGCTCTGTAATACACTACCAAAGCCGACAGAAAAACCACGCTGTCGATGATCAGGGCATAAAATGCCACATATCAAACTGCCCAGTAGAGTGGACAGCCAGTCAAGGCCCAACCCAAATCTAGACCATGGAATTTCATAATCGCCAGCAAGCCCAAGCTAATCCCGGGGCAACCCAGAAAGCTCAGTCAAGGAAATAACACTAGTGCGGGTGGAATACTCCACAAGCTCATCCTAGATAGGGAGTTAGAGGATGCGATACACATCCTCCAAAGTCACTGTACACTAACCGGTGGGTAACCAAAAATTGAAATTCTCTGAATGCCACCACTCTACAAGAGCGGAGATAAGACCCCTATTGGTCATGATCTCAGGCATATAACAAAGCCAGTACAAACCAAGATCGCGAAGCACTGACCTCTCATCCTCTGTCAGCTGAAATCTATATACAAGGCCCGCTGGCCTGGACTCTTGACAGTGCAAGATCTGCCCAGTGAACTGCACATAGAATTAAATCAGAAAAATATCAATTTCAATCATTGACGAAAGTAACAAAAGCAAGAAAAAGCAGATAACAGACAAGGACATCAGGCAAACAATGCTAAAAAATCAATTGTGGTAATAAAGAACAATAAATGTGGTACTTTTAGGCGATTGCAAAACATAAACAACAAGTGCGGCATAAAAACTTCAATTGTGGTATTAAACCTACACAAGTGCAGAACACTTATCAATTACGGTATTTAACTAGCAATTGCGGCATTAAAACCAAAATTGCGGCAAAACCACAACCGATTGCGGCACACATTGCAAATTTCCAAAAAAATGTAATTTTTAAAAGCAATAAATGAATGCATTAATAACATGCAAAGCGAGAAAACTCACCATACGTCCAGAGCCAGCTAGTCTGCGGTAGGTCTGGACTTGGTCAGATATGTGAGTGACACTAGGAAGGCCAGCCATCGCTACAAAACAGGAGAAAAGAAGGCAAAAATCAGAAAGCAAACTCACCAAGATATCAGAGCTCCAAGATCACAATGTGGAGAATGAATGGCTCTTTTGGCTATTTATAAAGGTTTTGAAAAACCCTAATTTCACTAGGAGCTCTAAAATTTCTTCCTGGTCCTCGGAAACTTCGACAGTCAATAACAGTGGCATATTAAACCATTTTTCAAATCTATCAGCTACCCAGTTTCAGAAATTGCAATTTCAACAAATCAACGCTCATGTCGCGACTTTTCGCTCAAATTTGTTGAGGGGGCATAAATACACCTACTACTGTCGGGGCAAGCTGGGGCAAAATCAAAGAATTTTTGACACACTGTGAAAAGTCACATCGCATCAAAGAGGCGCAAATGTAGACACCCTAAAATGGACAGGCTTGCAACTTTACATTAAAAATACTAATTTTCATCTATTAATTAATGGTTTTTTAATCATTAATTAATCATCTATTTTCTTCTAAATTCATTCCCCAAATCATCTAATCAGATTCCAAAAATTAATTAAATAATTATTTTTATTTAATTAATTAACTTTAATTGATTAATTACCATTAATTAATTAATTAAACTCAATTTCCTATAGTTTAAATTCAAATATTTAAACTTACTAATTAAATTCTTCCAATTAAATTAATTTAAT
>MU223780.1:278924-299178 GCA_018584345.1 Thuja plicata | reverse complement strand
AAATGCCTCTTACACCCTCTTTATGAGCCTTATCTTCTAGAGTCTTCTTGGCTCTCTTCCCTAAATGGTCACATTCCTCCCTACTTTCAACCCAATAATATTATGACAAGTGTCACAATTTGATGCAATTGAAGAAGCACAATCCATGTGCTCTCTTCTAGTGGAATCCTGACCTCTCTTCAGCTTTGCATCTAAACCACCCATTTTCAACCCCTTTTTCTATAAATAGAAGGCATTTTTGAGAGCAAATGGCCCTCATTTTTAGAGTTAAAATTGCATTGCTATGCTGTTTAGATATCTATAGCATTTTAGTTTCAATTCCATGCATTGTTATAATGTCAGTTTTCATAGCTTAATTACATGCTTTCTAATCATTTAGCTTAGTTTTCAATTAAATCTCTCATTCTTAGGAGTGTATTTTCACTTAATGGTGCATAATCTGAGGGCATGATTATGGAATTTTTCAAACTCTTCCTAGATAGGGAGCAATAGGTCGATGTTAGGGTTTTGTTCTTATATGCTCACTAATCCTTATTTTACACTAACATAATGACTTATTGAAGTGTTGTGTCACAGGCAACAGGTGCATCATTTGACACTCACACTTGGTATGTCTCAGTGGGTCTTGTATCCTATCATCATATCTTGGAACCAGTCCACATCTCATCCTTAGGACAATCATTTTTAGGTGGGGGCAAGTTCCTAATCATCTTGGGGAATCAGTTCCTAGTTGTCAATTCAACCATCTTACTAAGTGGAGTCAACCACATTACCTATCAAATAATAGGTGTTCTACTGCTACACAAAATGGTGTTTCTCAACACCCACAAGCTTAAATGAATAGTATTTCTTAACACTCATCAAACAAACAACAATAAAAAAACAAACACAATCGCACACAATCAACTAATGGTATTTCTCAACACTACCTATCATAGATAACATGGTTATATTATTTTTCTTGTCATATCTTTCGAGTGACTCTATGATGTCTTTGTACTAGAGGATCAAGGACATGGGACATGATATTTTCTTTGTCTAGTATCTATTATCATTTATTGTTGATTGTCATATTTCCTGAGGAATTCTAGGAGTCACTAGACTAGAAGACCAATGAAGGAATGTGACCTTTTCTTTGTTTTCTGCTTGTGAGTTGATTCATAATAGTGTGCAAATTTGTCTTAGGACATGATCACCAAAGAATTATCGAGGAGATTTTCATATGAAAAGGATTATTTCTTGTTTGTTAATCTGGGAAAGCAGTATTCATATCAACATGGTCACCTGAGTACCAGTGGTGGTTGTACCTGCTTACAACTAATACCTAACAACTAACAACTCTATGATGAAATTAAGCACAATAATGACAAGGATGAAATTTGTATTACATTATAGGGAGTTGCATTTCATTCTAGGGGAATTCATTTCATTCTTTCATTCATCTGCATGGATCAAAATCACCTTACAGAGCGAAATATATCTTCAACATGATTGAGCATCACATCTAAGATCTTTGAATTTATCATCATGGTTGATCATTATTTTTTGTGACATCATTATCTAGAGCTCAATCAAAATGGATTCTAAATCAATATTCTGCATCATCATCATCAATCCAATCTTCTAAATCAGTTCAACATTTTCTCATATCTTCATCCAACATCATTCAGTTTTATTTTATCACATTTTGATCTCACTTCTGAGGGGGAATCATCAATATCAACATATCCTTGCACATGGATCATCAAACAACTTTGTTATTAAATCTGATAACACATCAAACTAATCATCGAATCAATCGATCAACAACATAATCATTCATTCTCAATCAAGTGATCATGTTACCAAATCTGTTCAATAACTGGGGCATTATCAATTCTAATTCGACTCTGCAATCGATCAGGTTATCAAGAAAATAAAATTACCAACAACTTAGGGAATCTTCATTAGACATCATATCAATTTGACAGTTCTAAATCAGTGAATCAGCTAATCTAGGGATGAGTGATTTCATCGCTTCATATCAAATTACTCACTCTTATCAGTATTCAAGTTCCAAGCATTAGTGGAGATATCAATTTCATCGCACTACATCATATTGGTAGTCACTTCATTGGAACAACGAGAGATAATTGACTTCATTAGGACCCATATCAAGTTAGTTATCTCAATCAAATTCTCAACAGTGATCACTTTCAATGCTTTGCATCAAATTGATCATTTTGTTTAAAACTTTGCCATAAACCAGTTTCATCGCATCACATCAAACTGGTTATCTGGTCAATATTTCTAAGTCAGGTCTTGTCACATATCAGTTTCATCGCTTCACATCAAACTGAGTATTTGATCAATATTTGAAGCTCTATAACGGTAATCAATTTCATCGCTTCACATAAAATTGGTTAGGCATTATTTATTCTCAATAATCAGGCAAGTTATCAATTTCATGGCTTCACATCAAATTGGTTATTCTAGTCTCAATCTATCATCAAACTTCAGAAAAGCTAGGGCATCAATTTCATTTCTTCACATCAAATTGATTCTTTAGTCTTCTTATCAGTTCTGCCAACAAGAAAAATCTATCTTGTTCTTCAAAGTAATCTCAGATCTCCAACAGCTCCAATCTCTTTTCATTCGATCAAGTTCAGAATCGGTTTCAAATCAATAATCATATCAAACTATTTGATAGCTAATCAAAATCAGACGTTCTTTGAATCAACGCGCTGATCACACATCAATTCAAAGAGGGGAAATTTTAATCATCTAAAAATGGTTTGGTTTAATCAGAAACCCTAATATGAAATCAAGTGCTCTAAGTCCTAACCAAGGAAGCAAATTCTGAGCTAATCATAAATATTTAATTAAATTAGACTAGTTTAATTTAATAATTCATCAAAAATCAAAATATCAAAGATCACTCACCAAGGAGCATTAATTCATTAATTAATCTTGGTCAATTTAAATCAAATCAAAATAAAAAATAAATTGGCTAAAGATATTAATTAAAAGGAATTAATTAAATCAACCAATTACATTCCTCTAACTAGGCATGAAAGTCAAACCTCTAACCAATAAGAGGCATTCACATGATCTCAAATGATTCAATCTTGACCATCCCTCGTGGATGTATCTCAACCGTCCAAATTTGAATTTCAAATTTGAATATTTTCCCTCCAAGGAAAATCTATATAATGAAGCCATTCTAAGCTCATTTGAGAGGTGAATAGTGCATTTTGACATGTTAATTGTTTCAATTTGGTGCAATTCAATTGTATTTTGTACTAACATGTTAAGATAAAGTTGTATTGAGTGATTATGTGTAGGATTATTGCAGATACAACATTTACACATCACATTCAGATTGCAGAATATAATGGTAAGGTTGTAAGTACACTAGGCACTTCCCAGTTTTTTATCGACCCTGATATCAAAGAAATAATACAAATAAAATCTTGGTTTACACAAAATGGATTTGATCTTCTCATGCCAACAACAACCCTTATATATGCACCTACACTTTTAACACGAAAGACAATCTCCAATATCGCACAAGAGACCTCAAATTTAAAAAAAAAAAAACCCTACAATGCATTGTTAGAGAAACCTTCGTGTTCATCATGGAAAATAATTTTTTTTATCCATCTTGTCCCTTGGAGATTGGGGGAAAACAATGTAAAAAAAAATTCAAAAAAAACAATGATGGACAATGGTTTTGTTCAAAGTGTGTAGCTACTTTTCCAGATTGTAATTATATATATGTTCTTCAGGTCAAGCTTGAAGACCTCACATGTACTATATGGGTGAATGCTTTTGACGAAACTGCAACTAAGCTCAATAGCATGCCTACAAAAGAACTCTATATGCTACAATTCAATCAAGAAGCAGAAGCAAGTGCTGAGGTGGTTATTAAATATCCACAATACAATCAATTTCTCTTCACTCTGTCTAACATAATAGAAACATATAACAATGAAACATGGATGAAAACAAAAATTATTTAAGTTGATAGGTTTGAATTCACAGATTAAATCAACTATTTGTTACAAGAAATCTATGTTCCATGTTCCATAAGTGCATAGTACACCTTCAAGATAATTACATGTTTTGGACAATTGCTTTTAACTATTCCTTCTTCTCTTATTTGTATCGACTAGTAGCCGTGTAAATTTTCATTTTGTAAAGGGTTCCAAGACCCCTTCAAAACTTGTTTCTTACGCTGAATAGATATTATGCTTGTATTAATTGTTGTGCTATGGAATTTACTATGTACAACACACATGCTTTAACTTTTTTCTCTCTATGAGTTTATTTTAACTTGTTTCTATTTTCTATTGCAAACACTAAAAGTTTCTCCTTCTTCTATCACTTGGGAAATAATTTAATGTCACGACTACCTCTTTCTCTTTGGCTTTTATGTCATCGTGCATAACTTATTCCATTTCCAACAACTTATATCTCTACTACACACTAGGACCTTTCAAATTCAATAAACCTCTACTTGGAAATAGTTTGTAGAGATGTGTTTTCTATTACTCTTTCAAAAATGATAAAAAATTATATCTTACTTTGTTGCTAGCATTTTAATATAACACTTCTATAATGTTTCTATTAAAAAGATACTGACAATACAGTTTTCCTTTTTTTTTTGCATTTCAGCAAATGAATCCAACTGTACAAGCTTCTAAAAGACAGATGCATCATAGTAATCTCGTTGATATGCAAGCTCGTAAGAGAAGTCACCTTTATTATGCTTGACACAAAGAATAAATAAGTGTGCGTCGTACCATCAGGCGTGCTCACAACTTGCACCAATCAGTGGGTGACCCACTCCCTCCCCACGTTCAAGCTTCTATAAGTTCCCCGAATCCACAAACTTGTGCTCCCAATGAAACACCTTTTCTAGCACCAAGGCCTCATAATGCACTTGCACTTACCAACATGGATGTTAACATGCCCTCTAAATTTTTAGAAGCAACTAAAAAATTTAGAGCTAGACTGGATGCACTCTCGCAGTTGCACATGTGTAATATATGTCGGGAACGCTACCCTGGTCTCCATGTTTGTTCATCAACCAATGGTCTTACTTGTAGGAGATGCGTTGCTGAGAAAAAAATACATCACTTTGGTGCAGCCAACAATATGGACCCACTTGAACAACCAAATGTTTTGAAGGTTCTCTCACAAGTTGAAGAGATGCTCTTTGCACTTGTTAATCCAATATTGCAAGTTACTCATCCTTATGGTGGACAATACAAATATAGTGGTCACACAATCAGCTTCCTTAAGATATACAAACAATTGCAACAACATTTCCACGTACAATCCAAGAGTTGGATGTATTAATAATCCACAGACTTAATACACATGGCAATGATGATGATTTCTATGTTAGTAGAAGTCATGTTCATAATGCACTAGTGTACAAGATCAAATATGACCCATACTACAAGGACATTGAAATCAACGATGATACATTATCATTGCTTCATGCTTCCACTACAAACATTTCAAGAGTTCTTCATACAATTCAAAGCAAAAATGAAAACCCCATATTAGGGGACCTTGACCTTGAAACCAGAGAAAGTGAACTAGAAAGTGAATCAGAATATGCAACCTCATTTGTGGCAAGGCTGCCAACCAAACGCCGAGAGTTAGAAATTATTAAAGAATCTTTGCACCTTCCAAACGATCCTAACCCCATTATTGACTGGCCACACATTAGTTCAACCCCCTTTAATGAGTATGATATTGAGGGGTTATTTGACATGGCATTCCTACTCTTTTCCCAAATGGAAATGCACTACCCATGCAACCTCGAGCCAGGGAAGTGAAACTTCATGAATATGTGTTACATCTAATGTGATATCATGATAACAGATTTGGGTAGCACCCACGCTTTAGATACTTCCTTCTAAACCTTATGATGTGTCATCGTAGCCAATCTCTTGCATCGGTATTAATTAAACAAAAATTTGAAGACAATGTACCAACCACTATTGAAGACCTTCGTTCCCACTTAACCAACCTACCTGATAATCAATTGGCAGAAGAGATGATGCATTTTGGTTCAACCTTATGGGGGACACGCTCATATTGGAACAAGTGTCGCATTGAACTAACAAATATGATAACCCAAATAGGTTCTCCAACCTTGTTCTTTACATTAAGTGCAACTAACACAAAGTGGTCTGATCTACACTATGTTCTTTCCCCAAATGATTTACCTTCATTAATCTCCAACAAACAATGCACAGATAATTTTGTTAGAAACCCACACACAACAACATTATACCTGCATTAGCGGTTCACAATCTTCTGTGAGGAGGTTATTGAGAAACTCTTGGGCGTGGTTAACTACTGGTGCCACTATGAATGACAAAGTCGAGGTTCTGCACATATCCATGGATTTATTTGGCTTTAAAATGCACAAAACATGGATACACTAGATTGAGAAAACCCTATCGAAGTAAATAGAGAAAAAACATTCTTTAACAAACTTATCACTGATTGGAACCCTCGCTCTTGATCTGAAGTAGAAAACATGATACACAGGACTCCAACAGATGATCCATGCTTACTAAACACATCTCAAATATTTGCTACCAATCCTTACGTTGATTATGTTGAGCTTGTTAATCGTGTACAGAGACACACCAAATGTAGTGAGAGGACTTGCCTACATAAAAAAGGTGCGCATATGGAATGTCGATATAAAGCTCCTTGGAAAGATTGTGGAGAATCACAATTGCTTTTCAATGACTTAGGACATAAGTCCTTTGAACCATTTAGGAATGATGATAGGTTGAACATCCATAACCCACAAATGCTATCCATATGGAGAGAAAATATAGATTGTCAACCTGTCACCTCGCAACATCTTGTTCTCAAATACATTGGCAAGTATGCATCTAAAGCTGAAAACAACCTGAGAGTTGCATTGATATGTTGAAAAGGATATGTTTTGATGCAATCCAACAAGATAACTCCATAAAAGCGTACCAAAATTTCATGGCCCAACTTGTTGCTGAGAGAGACATTAGCGCACAAGAAACATGTCATATGCTACAAAAATTGCCTATTGTGATTTGCAACCGCCAATTTATATCACTTAATGTTGCTAAAAAGATTTTGCACCGTCTAAAACACTCAACCAATGCTAGTGAGATACAATCTAGCTACATAAAATCCTACTTGTATCATCGAGCTCACTTAGAACTAGTTATCCTTATTGAATCAACAAGATCTTACACGTATGCTAGCAATCGAAAAGGATGCAAATGACGTTATAGAAAAGAAAAAGCATTAGTCCAAGTCTTCCCTAGGTTTTATGCAATTCTAGAAGAAGCCTCCGAACATTTCGAGACATTTTGTTGGAGCGAGCTACTTCTGTACAAACATTTTCGTGCAATAGACAGAGATATTGGCTTAACCAAAGAAGAAATCATTAGTATTTGGAAGCACTTGAACACACAAAACTATAAGGTCTGACATGTTGATCGTGCAAATCAACTTGAAGCTCTCTTAGAAGATGAAAATGGTTTTGATGCTGAGATGTATAGACACAACACTATACCAATGCATGAGTGGGAGTTATTGTATCAAATGGGTCTTGCTAATAGTATAAGCTTAAATGAGCTTGACATGTTGGGCAAGCGTGATTTTGACAACAATAATAGATGGGAAGAACACAATGTTCCTTTGCAATTGCATGAAACTACAATTCAATTTGTACATAGAATTAGGTTATCTCAACAACATATTCATCCCATTTGTAATCTGTACAACCAAAACTACAGTCTATCACCTCAACAACAAATAGCCCTTTCTCTCATTAAGGACCACTCCATAGCTAATTGTGCAACACAACCTTTGTACATGGTCATACAAGGAACAACAGGAACTGGTAAATCATATCTAATTAGTTGCATAAGAAATTCACTTCAAGCCTCTAGTTCGGAAAGAGTCAATCCACTCCTTGTTCTCGCTCTAACAGGAATCACAACATTTAATATACAAGCATCGACCATACATGCAACCCTCAAGATTCCAATTAGAGAAATGCAACCACTACAAGGATGAACATTGACAACATTTCAGGAGGACATGAAAACTATACAATACATTCTCGTCGATGAGATGAGTTTCATAGGCCCAAAACTACTATTGAAAATTGATACTCATTTACGTGAAGCAATACCATGCCAACAACATGTCCCATTTGGTGTCATTTCTATAATTCTAATAGGAGACCTTGCCCAACTCCCACCTGTAATGGATAAACCTATCTATGCATCACACACACTTGCAAGAAATCTATGGCACAAATTTAGTATTGTTGTAACATTGCAGACGATTTTTCGCCACGAGGGTGATGATCCAATTCAAATTAAATTTTGAGAAGTATTACAAAACATGTGAAATGCAGAACCAACATAGCATGACTGACAGTTATTAATGACACGCACAAACAAGCAACTAACTGCAATTGAACATGACACGTTTGACCAAGCAATACATTTGTTTGCTACAAATGAACTAGTTGCACTCCACAATAAGAAAATGCTAAAAAACTACATGTACCTATTGCACGTTGCGTTGCACTCAATACACAACCTCAATCCATAGAAGCTAATAACGATGACCAACTTTCACAAGAAGTCTTATTATGTAAGTTTCAACGTGTCATTCTTACAACAAATCTATGGATAGAAGTTGGTCTTGTCAATGGATCTCTTAGAGAGGTCAAAGATATTTTATATCCTTTTGGATCTAAGCCCCTGCAATTGCCACTTATGTTACAGTTGAATTTGGTAACTACAATGGTCCACCCTGGGATGAACGACATCCAACCATTGTTCCAATACAACCGATCACCTGAGGCAGGCTCACCCAAATACCGATAACCACCGCATGGGCTATCACTATCCACAAGTCACATGGCCTTACCCTAGATAGAGCCACAATTGATATAGGTAAAACTGAAAGATAAAGCCTCACCTTTACAACAATCTCGAGAGTTAAATCCCTACAAGGCCTCCGCATTGAACCCGCCTTCTCTTCTGATCGCTATTGTAATGAAAAAGAATCCATACAACATTATCAGAAAGAAAGAAGAAGCTCGCCTACACTTGATCTTGCATGACTCTCAGGTACCAGATTCTACTCGCACACCCTCTTTTGTAGTTCTACAATCATGTTTTTCACTCCTTTGATTTCAACCAATCTTTAGTTGGTGACCACTTATAATTTTTACTCTTCTACAAGTTCACCCTTCTTGATGAAGAAGCAGATACAAATTATGTATATTTACAAATACATTTTATTTTGTGTTCCAATGCATTTAAATGCTACATGTTTTTTGAGACATCTTGCAAAAACTATAATCCTTGAATAATGTAATTTTAATTCATCCTAAGTGGATGATGTTTTGTACAATACTTCCTTCTACAATGGAACATGTTTTTAATGTGTTCAAATTGATTTCAATGCTACGCTTAATTTGTTCTCTTACTTTTAGTGTTCTTTTACTATTACTTTTCATCAATTAAATAAAATTAGTACATGCCAAACTGACTTTGAAAGTAATAAGTTTTTGATGTGGTGATGATTTGGATGTATAATAAATTCATTAAGCATCATAGAACACCATCATGATTAATTAATCGCTTTTTGTAGTTTAATTTCCTCATTCCAATGAGATGCCTATTAGTGATTATTTCATAAACATATGCAGATTTTATCTAGATTAATCATCTTCTTATGTCTGCTTCTCATCATTGAGATAGAGTTGCCACAAGCGAATTTATGAAATTTGGGGGAACACGAGTGGGCCAACAAGGTATACCTCAACATTATCTTAGAAACCTCAGACTGAAAAAAAAAAATGTTATGGTCTTCTTTTATTATTGTTCTATTTTTGACATTTGTAAATCTACACTACTAGACACTACCTTATATAATGTAAAACTTCATTTACAGTTTCCACTACAACACCTATCCACGATTCCAGGGCGCCTCCAGTGCAAGTGCTAGTTATAGAATTTATTGTTACTGAAATGTGAATTGAATATTTCCAAATATACACAAAACCTTCCCCAGACCACTGTGCATAGCCTAGAGACGACTGCTGAGAATGAGAAAGAAAAAAGAAACCCAGATGTGAAAGTTACTCAAGATTGCCAAGCGGAAACAGTGTACAGAGGCCGATCATGCCAGCAAATCATAAGACATCCCTTATCCTCTTGAAGGCGGTAAGAATCACAAGAATAGGTATGCACCAGTCGCTGAGCATGCATTACAGTGGCATAGCTAAGAGGAACAAGACCAAATCCAGCCCTGTGAAGCCTCTTCATCCAGGACTCCAATTTCTCGTGCCTCTCCACACGCTCTCCTCCCTCACAGGCCACAATGTTCTCAATCTGCTGCCCAAACATGTGCTTCTCCAGAGTCACCCTTTCAATGCAGTGCTGCGGAAGAACTGACTCCAAGCAATCAAACATGGCGGCATAGTAATTCAGGGCCTCATTCAGCCGCTCATCAAGCCGCTCAATGTTGTGATTCGATTCCTGCTCGACCACCACCACCAATTTGGGCGAAAGTCCTCTGATCATTTGCAGAAATTGATCGACACCCGATCCCCTGCATCCTCCCCTGTTTCCGTCCTCTGATCCCACATTCGATCTCCGACTGCTGATCACAGCCTCGATCGCTGAAGGCGACAACATGGGCATGGAGCTTTCGGTCCGTTCCATCTCCAGGAGATCTCCCAGGGTTC
Organism: Thuja plicata; assembly: GCA_018584345.1. NCBI lineage: Eukaryota > Viridiplantae > Streptophyta > Pinopsida > Cupressales > Cupressaceae > Thuja > Thuja plicata. Next base: position 288,404 of record MU223780.1, on the reverse strand, counting down.
GATCCTGGGTCAATTGAGGAGGAGGACTTCGGTACTGGGTGAACATGGATCGAAGCAGATCTTCATTGCGGGTGACTTCTCTGGGGCGTTTTCCATTCTTCTGAGGGGACCGCCTGTTCATATAAGAAGGGCTGGGGCTAGGGCTAAGCCCATGGTTTGGGCTCGGACTGGGTGTTAACATTCCTGGGCGATCTTCCTCCGCCAAGAAGACATGAAGCTGTAAAACAGAGCTAATGGCGACGGCATCCCCTGTTTTGACATTCAGCATGTCCTCTGTGAGGTTTTCAAGCCTGGTGACGACCTGTATGAACTGGAACGGAATGTCCAATCTCTCCGCTTCGTCTGTCAATCTGGCAGCTGTTTGTTGCAATACCTCTCTTTTCTCATGAATCCCCGTGATTTTGAGATGCGGAGGGCCCTCTTCTCGGCGGTCAAGAAGCCGCAGGAGCTCAATCCACTGAGCCGGCTCAGACGCATCGAGGTCGATGACATGAACGACCTTTTCCCCTTGCATGGCCTCCAGAATCATCAGATTCACGGCCTCCATGGCGAATCTGAAGTAAGGAAAGAGGCTATAGAACACCTGCCTGGCTGAAACGAGCTCAACAATGGACGGCAGTTGGGTCGAATTGAGGGCTCTGTGTAGCCCACGCCAGGCTTTGGTGATTCTGGCCGCTAATCCCTCCATGAAATACGTCGCCAAGCGTTGCATTGGATCCCCCGTGAGGGATGCGAGAGACGAGATCTGCTCCATGCATAGATTGCTCTGCTCCATATTCCCCGCCGAAACATGAGTTGCACACATACCCAGAAGCTCAATCAGCCTCAATCCTCTCTCCTCTGCTTTCATCTCTGGTGACCCAGATGCAGACATCCATGGCTGTGGATGTGGGCTGCTGATTGCCAGAGACATCTCTGAGAAGGATTGCAGAGGCGGCGAATTCGAATTGGAATTGGAATTGGAGTTGGAGTTGGAGTTGGAGTTGTTACGATTTCCATTGCAGGTGGGCGATGATCCTTTCTCCTGAATCATCCCGGGCATGATCGAGCGAACAATGGAGTAAAGAAAACAAAGGGGGGGGGGGGGGGGGCTTTTTAANGGGGGGAGCTTTTTAATGCCAGAGAGCAGAGAAGAAGAGGATTGGGAGAGAAGAGATCGGAGAGGCCAATTGGCATGGAGGGAAGGCCAGGTGGATTTGTGGTAGAAAACAAAGGAAGCCTGCGCGGTTGTCGTGTAGCAGCCTGTGATCGATGCGTCGGTCTCGTCGATGCTCCGTTTGTCGTGTTGCATGGGTCCAAGCAATGGAATTTTATTAGTAAATGACAAGCTTGACTTTCAACGCCGTCTTGCAGCATCTTAATGCTGCCAACCGCTGGTATCTTTTGTTTTCATCTACTTGTCCACATGCCATTCTTCCTTTTATGTCATGCTTTTGGACTATAATTGTGTGCTTATCAATCATCATTTAAGTCACACCTATTCTATTTCGAAATTGTTTTGGAAGTACCTTTCTTATAAGATTTACACCTATGTTATTATCCATGACCTCATAATCATAATAAGGGAAATGAGAGGAGATCAACATGATGATAGAGCAAAATGCAGGAATCAGTCTCAATAGAGATATTGGAAGGTGAGAGGAGACAATCGATTTCGCAAGATAAGGACAATTAGTTGACATGTATATCGTACTAGATTTTTAGTTTGTATTCACATTATCATTTACTTGTCTACATGCCATTCTTCCTTAAGTTTTGCTTTTGGACTATAATTGTGTGCTTATCAATCGTCTTTTACATAAGTCAACTATTCTAGTTTGGGATTGTTTTTAGAAGTACATTTCCTCCTCCTAAGAACAACACTCTAAGCTATGTTATCATCCATTAAATTATAATAAGGGGAAACAAGAGGGAACCACTCCATTAAGGAATCAACAACAATGCAAGCAACCTAATAACGAAGCAAAATGCAGGAATCGATCTCAATAGAGATTGGAAGTTGAGAGAAGACAATCGGCTCCACAAGAGAAGGACAATTAGTTGACATGTAGATCCTACTAGATTTTTATTTCATATTCACGTTATCATTTACTTGTCCACACACCATTTTTTCGTATGCCCTGCTTTTGGACTATAATTGTGTGCTTTTCAATCATCTTTTACATAAGTCATACCTATTCTATTTTGGAATTTTTTTAGAAGTACCTTTCTTCTTCCTACAAGCAATAGCCCAAGCTATGTTATCATTTATGACCTCATAATGAGGGGAACATAGAGGAGATTGTCCACGAAAGGACCGACAATAGCGCAAGCAACCTGGCGACAGAGCAAAAGTCAAGAATCGATCTCAATAGAGATTGGAAACCTCATAGGAGACAATCGACTCCACAAAAGGACAATTAATTGACATGTATATCCTACTAGATTTTTATCTTGTATTTACGTTATCTTGTACATATGATGAACCTAGCTCTATAAATGAAGTTGTTTCTTCAAACAAGCATGAGCCTTGGATGGAGGTTATGTATGGTAGATAGTGGCCTTGGATAGATGCGAGATTCGAGATCTAGCTAAGCTATCTAAGGGAAGATAATTCATTGATTTCAAGTGGATTTTTAAGAAAAAAAATTATAGGTGTATAGTTTGAAAGTTGTAAGGTACAACTAGTCACAATGGACTACTCCCAAGTTGAGGGGGTCCATTTCAATAAAAATATCTTCTTTTTCAAAACTAACTTCTATTAGTTTCATATTTTGTTGTTGGTGGCGCTTACAATTTAGATGTAGAGCAAATAGGCATTGACTATCTATCTATCTATCTATCTATCTATTTATGAAACTTTTGTATAAAAGGAAAGAATATGAGTGTATGTTAAAATAGTCATTGTATGGTCTAAAAGTAGTTAAATGTAATATCAAAAGTTTGATGTATTCACATTGGACATTGTGTTTGTTGTCACTGAATAAAACTATTGTATTTTTTCAGGATTATAATCATTGGCATATATGTTGATGTAGTGTTATTTATAAGAAATAATAAATGAATAGTTAGGGAGCTCAAAAATTAGTTATTCATGCCTTCAATGTGAATGATTCAAGGGATATGAAGTACATTTTACGAATTGAGAGTGGTATGAATTAGGTTGGTAAATTTTTTGTCTTAGAATAAATATGTTTAGACTATCTTGTAAGGTTTTCTATGCTAAATTATAAGATGATAAATATTTCTTATCTATGGGTATCAAGTTATCAATGGATCAATGTCCTAAGCTAGATGATAATTCAGAGTGTGTGTTTAATGTTTCATAATCTAGTGTTATAAGTAGTGTAATGAGTATAGTCGACACATGACCTAAAATCACTCAAGTACTAGGAGTTCTTAGCAGATTTATGTCTAACCTTGGTAGAGAGCATTGTAGCTATGTAAAAAAGGTTTTCATATATTTTCTAGAAACTAAATTTCAAATATTGTATTTTTTATAATGGAACAAATAATATGGGCAAATTGCTTGATATATAGGGATTTATTAATTTAGATTGGGTTGGTGATTTTAATAGCAGGAGATCTATGAGTATTTATGTGTTCACTTTGTTTAGATGAACTCTCAATTTGATGAGTAAGAGTCAACCTATAGTTTCATTGTCATATAAAGAACCAAAGTACATGACTACAATATATGCCTATGAGGCTCGACAATGCGATTATAGATTGTGTTCAACTATTATCTTTAAGTGCAAATGGGTCAAAATTGGATGTGACAGTTAGAGTGTCATCTATTTGGTATAAAACATGACGTATAATGATTAGACAAAGCACAATGATGTTCAATATCACTTTGTTCATGCAATGGTTGATTGTGGTAGTCATGATCTACATAAGGTTAACCACTTTGGTTAATCTAGATTCTCTCAGTAAGCTAATGAACCCAAATAAAATTAGTTGGTGCATAAAGATCACATGTCTTACCTATTCTATCTTTTGATTCACTTTTAGTTTTCCTTAATGTCTTTCAATGTAAATGTTAAATAGGAGAATGTTAGGATAAGGGGTGACATTCACCTAGCAATCTTAAGTGTTGAATAATTATATTTAATTTATGTAGATGCTGCATAATGTATAATCTCTAAGCATGTTGTCGTGGGTAAAACTAAAATGCTCATGTGGGGTTAGGACATTATTTATTTAATATTTATACTTGGGATACTATGTAAGAAGGCATTGAAATGGAAGGTTACATTGAGAATGATAAAAAAATTGGGAGCTACAAAGCGTCTTTATTGTTTGGTAGTCATGACATAAATATTGAATGCCCTCCAGGAGCACTAAGATCGTATTTTAATTGATTTGATCATTTTAACATAATCTATAACATTAAGGATGCATAAAAAGCATACAAGACATGTAAGAAGAGTTACATACCAATATGAGATAATATGAAATATTTGGCCACGATCACAGCGGCATCGGATTTCGCCATAGCTCATGGTTTTGAATACTACTTAATGACTTCTTGATTTTGACATTTTATATATTGAAAGCATGTGATATTAGATTGCATGATCCTTTGTAATTACTCTTATTATTGATGGACTATTCTCAAAAAAGATAAATCAATTGTATTATTGTACTACACTGTTCTAAAATAATACAACTATGGGTCATTTTAAGATGGAGTTATTTCCTACAAAGTTTGTCCACATATAACCAACATTTATAATGATTTTGTATTTTATAAGTTTGTTGCTTTCCAAAAGAGTTAAGTAGGCTCACTAATTTTGAGAGCTTTTAACTTCTTTTGTCTTTAAAGTTTAAAGGGGGGTAGTGTGAGTGTATACGGCTGCATCTTTGATGGTCGAACAGTCCAAACACAATCCACCTGCAACTTGTTTTTATATGCGCTGGTAAATTCTGAATATTTGTAAATAAGGACAAAAGCTCGATTGGTATGGAAAAATATGTAATCGGAAATGTCCAAGCTTTTTGTTTCGAGTAATACAGTTTTAGCATGCTTCCTCTTACAAACCTGTTTTTAAATATTCCTACTCCATCTCCCGTTCTTTGTCTCTTTTCAATAACATGACAAATAAAAGCTTGTTTATAAGTATACATTTGTAATATACGCCCTAAATTTGCACCGAGTGGAACAATACGCTGGTGACCACAATTATATAACAATCTAGTGTTTCAAAACAAATGTATTTTCTTTAATGGGTTAATATTTATGGCATAGATGGCCGATAAAGATTGAAAGAGACCTACTCTATAGAAGATAAGGGGGGTGTCGTATTTTGGGAAAAATACAAAGACATAAATCAAACAATATAAATTAGGGAAAACGAGTTTCATGATATATTTTTGTTTTAAAAGGTTGGAGACAAGACTTAAGATATTTAATTATGCCGTAGGCGTTTCCTTTTTGGAAAGCCCCGACCTGAATTTGAAGATCTACGGTTCCTATTGGTGAAAAGGGGAGTGACTACCATTAAGACATTCCTGGCTATCGATGTTTTCTTCCACCTGTTTGTGGAGTACCAGGTGGATTGTTTGGAGCCTTCGTGGAGTAAAAATTAATGCAAAACCTAAGAGTTGTTCTGCATTTTCAAATTCCAATGTACAATGCTATTTAAAGCTTTAAAGAAGGATGGGTGTACTATTTCTAGATAACTCATCGATAATACATGTGCCTTTAATACTGCACAACAGGTGGATTGTTTGGAGCCTTCGTGGAGTATCATTTATTGCAAAACCTAAGAGTTGTTCCGCAGTTTCAAATTCCAATGTGCGGTGCTCTTTAAAGCTTTAAAGAAGGATGGTAAATGGCACAGCTGCATCCTCATCCTATTGACCTCATCATATTGACCGCCTTAAAATTCCCCTATAACCGCCTTCACAGTCTATAAAAAGATTATTCCGCACAACCTTGTTTCACAACTATTTTTGCAAAAGAAATTAAAAAATCTAGAAGTTGCTGGACTGCATCTCTCTCAAGGATTTGCCTGGACTAGATACTGGATCTCTTTCAGGGATTTGCATTATTCAATACACATTACATAGGTGAGTACTCATGCAACAATGAATGCAATGTTATATTCATACAAATTATTGTCATTCCTTCTTTTATTTGAATTTGAAATTTAGTTGTTATCTTATGACCACCTCTGCAATGTCTTTGACTTAGTTATTGCTTCTCACTATTCATTAAGAATATGTAAAAAATTGGTATTTTGGAGGAGTTTGATTAGAAACCAACTGTAATAAAACTTCAAATTCTCTGAAAAACTTTGCGCAGTTTCATCCACCCGTTGATGGTGTTTCCCGTTTTTTCATGCTAAATTTGGCTTTCATTTTCTCTTTTTAACTTTTGCTCCACGCTGCTCTGTGTCAAATATATATTAGTAATATCAATGGTAATGGCGGCCCCCTGGCCCACATTTAAAACTTTTTATTATTTTACTGATTGACCCAATTTGGGCCTGAATAATAACAGATCATTTGGAGAATTTGCATAAAAAATGGTTGTATCGATTGGGTTGTAACAGAGGTGGGTCATACTGTATGTACAGGGGGCACCAGCTCAGCATATTCTCTCATCAGCACTGTCATAGTTATAGGGTGAACTTGTTTAAGTAAAATAGTGTCTGGCACTGATAATAATAATAATATTATTAACAGTCCCAGCACAGCAGAGAATTCTGCCAGCCCCTGTGAGAATTTTTGACAGAGAATTAGTATTTTAACCTTGTAGGCATCTAGTAAAAGATGTAACTTATTATAGTAAATTATATTATTATATTATTATATGAATCCAAATATTCTGTACAGTACATAAATAGTTAAGCAAAAGCCTTAGCATTGTTCCTTTTACTTGAGTTGTTACATGGCTTTTACCTCCAGCACACACACCGCCATCTAAAACAACTTTAGAAATACCAAAGTCCGCAACCTTGGCAACTAACCTTTCATCTAGAAATATATTGGTGGATTTCACATCTCTATGTATTATGGGTGGATTCACAAACTCGTGGAGATAGTTTAAACCCTTGGCGGTCCCCAATGCTATAAGAATTCTTCTTTTCCAATCCAGCCAAATACTAGTTTGGGTTGTTAACATCCCCAACATAATCTCCAACATAATCTAATTACCATAACATGCTTTTGATTCTAATATCATTTTTATCAACAATTTGGGGAAAGTCAGGAAAGCAATATGTCAACACCATACCATGAATACTTTCTCTGAGAGTTCCATTTGATATATATTCATACACTAGCATCTGTTCCTCTTTGTCAAAGCAAAATCCAAGCAATCCCACAATGTTTCTATGATGCACTCGTGATAACAATTGTATCTCGTTCTTAAATTGTTTTCTATCTTTCAGTGATGCTTAATGTGGAAGTTTGAAGGATACTCGCAACGCTTTTGACTTCATTTCACAAACAGGCGTCCTTTCACGTAATATGATAATGTTAACTTACAGAAGAAATGGACATTGTCAAGAGGCATTATCACTATTTGGTCAAATGTAACAAACAGATGTGCAACCCGATTTGTTCATTTTTGCACATATCCTTCCAGCATGTGCCAAAATGAGGGCTTAGGAACAGGATATGGAGATTCATCAAAGAATAATCGAATGTGGGTTTTTATCAAATGTTGTAGTTGGGATATGCATGAAATGGATTTGTTAAAGCAAATGCAAATGGCAGGTGTAAAGCCTAATATGAATATGCCCATGGTTTGTGCACCCAAAAAATTGAAACAACCCAACTTTATTTAACAAGCCAAGTCAAACAAACAAAATCACGCAGTTAACAATCTTATTTTATTTTTAGTCCATAATTAAAACTATCCTTAACAACCGTCTATAGCCCACTGAATTAAATGAATTTTATGGTTTATTTAGCCCATCGTTTCAACTCTCCCAGCAACCCTAAATATATTGTAAGAGAGAAAATTCTTTCAAGTACATTTTATCTCTTCAATCTGTCAATTCCCAGAGGTTTGTCAATTCCCTTGAAATTAACCACAAACAATCCATAAGAAACCTTGAAATCCCTGCACACTAAAGAGATTTCAAAAATCTGTCACAACCTCTAGCCAATCTGAATGAAAATCAAACCAATCCAATCAATCAGAACAAACTGGAGACAAGCTGAACGCTAGCAAATCCCTGAAAAATCCATGTATACAAACTCTTTGCCTTCCTACTCTTCAGGAAAGAGTTTCTTCATAGTCCAATGGGATCCCCCATCTGTTGCTTCCCAAGCTTCTATCTGAAGTCTCTCCGCTTCTAATTTTACTTTGTTGTCTCCTGGGTTTATTCATAGCTAGAGGCCTCTCCATAGAGGCAAGTCCTCCCAAGCAATCCAGATCAGCCTATTCTGAGTGGAGGTCCTGAAACTATGCTCAATGTTTTAGAATGTCATCAAATATTTTAATTTTGATCACATCTTTACACATATTTGGACGCAACATATAGTTTACATGTCACCTCTACATGCAGAACACCTATTTGCTGCACTATAATCCATCAACTTTACCCTAAACTTGAATACCCCACTCTAATTATTTTATTTATTGATGCATTCTTCTCTATTGAAATTTGGACCGCCTATACACCATCCAATAAAAAACCGCTAGCACTAATATTTAACTATTTTACTTGGTTTTAGAAATGTTTAAAAAATTGTCAAATTTGTAGGGATTTGTTTCAAGTTGTCAGTCGTGCTCCAAAATTCTTGCCAATTAATAGTCCACGTAAAAAAAGAATGAGTTAAGATGACCAAAATAATATCAAATATATTCAATTCTTATAACAAGCTTTGATATGAATTAAAATTGGTATTTAAAATTCTATAAAAGAGGCTCTTCTCGAGACAAGTACATACTAGCAACATTTAGTTTAGATATTCATTGCCAATTTAGAAGGGCACATGGAAATTTTTTGTTCATCTCAATTACCAATTTCCTTCCAATAATCACGAACTATTGCATATTTCCTGTAATTTAAAATCATTTTCGAACATTATAGATTGGAAATATTCATTCTTGACAAAAATTTACCGTAAATTCCTTTTTTCATTTTGGTTTGCTGCATGGGAAATTGGAGTAATAGGGATTTTATTTGATGCCTTTGTTGTTATTATTTTTAAATCATATTTAATAGATGTTTTCAGCTTAGTATTTAATGAATTTTGATAAATACATGTGTATGAACTTAATATATGTATTTAATGAATCTAGATGAAAAAAACATAGATTTATTTTTTAATGGTTAGAATTAGGATGCAACTTAGGTTGAAGGTTACAATTGAGGGTAAATATAGGAATGCGATTAATTTTTCCCCTAAAGTAAATGTTTCTATTATGGTTAGGGTTAGAATAATCATTGCAATTTAAGTTATGATTATAGTAAGGGTTGTTTACAACTTAGGTTATGGTCATAAGATTAAGGTTAATGGTAATACAACATAGATTAT
>MU223780.1:248416-260571 GCA_018584345.1 Thuja plicata | reverse complement strand
TACAAACATAAATATACACAACCATATATTTAATATGGGACTCAATAGTCAAGAAAGACAACAAGTATTCTAGAAAGGAGGCCAAAGTCAATAACAGCTGCCAATGGGAATTAATAGTGCTGTCATTACCCAATTGGTTTCACAAACATACCCCAATTCCTGAATCACCTAGATTTCCCTTTGAAGAGCCATCAAAATCAAGGTGTGTCCTATGTAATCGCTATTCTCATTGACAAGGTATTTGCAATTTATGACTCGTTAGTTTTCGCTGCGTTCATGGCACAAAACCTTCTATACCGAGTAAAATTTTCCACACATAAGTATCATCTGGCTACACACATCAAGCGACTACACGGGCACACATAACAGTTGAAAAACTGAATGATGTCGCTGAATTCATTTTCAAAGCATCATTTTTTTGTGTTTCTCGAATACAATATTCTACCAACCTCTCCAGGTAACCGCTTCCTACAATTTTATGATAGTCGAAGGTGATTTAAATTGGATATTGATTGAATCCAATTGGTACAGATTTTTCTCTTCCAAGGTGGATGTTAATAGCAAGAGATCTATGAGTATGAGTATTTATGTGTTTACTTTGTTTATATGAATTCTCAATTTGTTGATTAAGAGTCAACCTATAGTTTCATTGTCATATAAAGAACCAAAGTATATGACTACAATATATGTTTATGAAGAGGCAATGTGAAGTATATGACTGCAATATATGTTTATGAGGAGGCGATGCGATTATAGAGATTGCGTTCAACTATTATCTTTTAAGTGCAAATGGGTCAAAATTGGATGTGACAGTTAGAGTGCCATCTATTTGGTATAGAACATGACGTATAATGATTAGACAAATCACAATGATGTTCAATATCACTTTGTTCATACAATGGTTGATCGTGGTAGTCATGATCTACATAAGGTTAACACTTTGGTTAATCTAGATTCTCTGAGTAAGCTAATGAACGCAAATAAAATTAGTTGGTGCATAAAGATCATATGTCTTACTTATTCTATCTTTTGATTCACTTTTAGTTTTCCTTCATGTCTTGCAATGTAAATGTTGAATGGGAGAATGTTAAGATAAGGGGTGACATTCACCTAGCAATCTTAAGTGTTGATTAATTGCATTTAATTTATGTAGATGATGCATAATGTATAATCTCTAAACATGTTGTAGTGGGTAAAACTAAAATGCTCATGTGTGGGTTAGGACATTATTTATTTAATATTTATTCTCAAGAATACTTGGGATACTATGTAAGAGGACATTGAAATGGGAGGTTACACTAAAAATGATAAAAATTTGGGAGTTACAAAGCGTCTTTATTAATTGGTGGTCATGACATAAATATCGAATGCCCTTCATGAGCACTAAGATTGCATTTTAATCGATTTGATCATTTTAACATAATCTATAACATTAAGGATGCATAAAAAGCATACAAGACATGTAAGAAGAGTTACATACCAATATGAGATAATATGAAATATTTGGCCACGATCACAGCGGCATCGGATTTCGCCATAGCTCATGGTTTTGAATACTACTTAATGACTTCTTGATTTTGACATTTTATATATTGAAAGCATGTGATATTAGATTGCATGATCCTTTGTAATTACTCTTATTATTGATGGACTATTCTCAAAAAAGATAAATCAATTGTATTATTGTACTACACTGTTCTAAAATAATACAACTATGGGTCATTTTAAGATGGAGTTATTTCCTACAAAGTTTGTCCACATATAACCAACATTTATAATGATTTTGTATTTTATAAGTTTGTTGCTTTCCAAAAGAGTTAAGTAGGCTCACTAATTTTGAGAGCTTTTAACTTCTTTTGTCTTTAAAGTTTAAAGGGGGGTAGTGTGAGTGTATACGGCTGCATCTTTGATGGTCGAACAGTCCAAACACAATCCACCTGCAACTTGTTTTTATATGCGCTGGTAAATTCTGAATATTTGTAAATAAGGACAAAAGCTCGATTGGTATGGAAAAATATGTAATCGGAAATGTCCAAGCTTTTTGTTTCGAGTGATACAGTTTTAGCACGCTTCCTCTTACAAACCTGTTTTTAAATATTCCTACAACATCTCCCGTTCTTTGTCTCTTTTCATAACATGACAAATAAAAGCTTGTTTATAAGTATACATTTGTAATATACGCCCAAAATTTGCACCGAGTGGAACAATACGCTAGTGACCACAATTATATAATAGCAATCTAGTGTTTCAATACAGATATTTTCTTCAATGGGTTAATATTTATGGCGTAGATGGCCGATAAAGATTGAAAGAGATCTACTCTATAGAAGATAAGGGGGGGTCGTATTTTAGGATCAATACAAAGACATAAATCAAACAATATAAGCTAGGAAAAACGAGTTTCATAATATTTTTTGTTTTACAAGGTTGTAGACAAGACTTAAAGATATTTAATTTTATAAAAATGTGACATGGGTGTGAGGGCCTTATTGGGTTTGTGATGGCTTGTGGATCTATTTGGCTTGGGAATACTTGATAGTGAAGCTAGATAGAAATAATAAGTAATTGATCTTGCATGGATTCTTTTGGTGGACTATCTTTGGAAAGTCATTGATAAAGTTCAAGCATTTTCTTATAAGGAAGGCTTCTAAGTACGAAATATTGTCTAGCCTCTATTTCGTATGAGCATATTTGGTAAATACAATGTGTAGACACCTAAAAGTATTCCATTGCATGTTCATGATATTAACAGTAATTTTTGTTTTAATTAATTAAATGATCTTAATTATTTAATTAATTAGTTTCATTCTTCTAATTTACTTTCAAATTGGCATTTCCCTCCAAATTCCTATAAATGAATGATTATTGAATTACTTAGCATCCATTTAATATTCCTTTAGTATTCATCTAATTTTGTTTAATATTCCTCTATTTTTATTTTATTTTAACCCTGAGGTGTCCCCGCGACGCAGCCCAGTGACCCAACATCTCGTATCTTGGGTACCAGGGGCGAGCTAAGGCGAGACTAATCCTCAGAGGATGAACCACACCGCCTGCAATTAATTCCTTATCTCTAACTTTAATTAAATGATTTTTAATTATTCAATTAAACTAACTTTCTTCTCGTTCTTATCACCATAATTAAATGATTATTTTAATTTATTTAATTACTAATTATTCCTTCTATAAGTAAATAAATAATTATTTTATTTGTCCAATACTAATTAAGTCTATTAAAAATAAATAAATTATTTTGTTTATTTATTCTCCTTCATGCACAATTGAATAATTATTGAATGTTAATTATGTTTTTCTGTTCCACCCCTTTAACTCCCACTGACTAACATAACTTTCACCTTGTCAATCAAGTCAGTCTTCTAAGTCATGTGACCAGTTACATATCCAGTCTTCAGTCATGCAACCAGTTGTCAGTTAATCAACCAATTAATCTATTCAATTAGTCCAATCATGTAGTCATTTATATGTCAATTAGTCTCAATAATATGTCCAATCAGTCTTATCACAATTAATCTTAGTCATTCATTACAGTCAACATCCCTTAATCTAAACAGACTGTTGAAATCTATAAATCTATAAAATGAAGGTGATTCTTCATTGTTTTCTAACCACAATTCAAATCAAGGAGCAAATCAGAGAGCCTACAAAGAAGAAAATCAGAGAGCCTACAAATAAGAGAGAGATAAGAAAACTTTGGTTCAATACCTTTGCATTGTTTAATTTGAATTATGTCAACATGCATATATCATGTTTTCTTTCTTTCTTGAATGAGATAAGAATTTATGCATAGAGTAGGATATTTTATGGTTAGATCCTCTAATCATTTTTGTAGGTCTTTTCCAATTAATTTCTCATCTTTCCTCTAGCTAAAAATGGTGAACACAACGTGAAAAAACTTACTTTTCTAACTTTGGTGTATTTTAGAGCTTTTGCGCTTCCATATTTTTTTGACGCAACCAAAATTAATCGCTGCAGGGTGGTCCCATAATAGTGTGTCCCACTTTTTTGAACATCCTGATTTTTGCTGAATTTGCACATTTTTAAGAAAATATGATGATTTAAGCCTTGAGAGGTCCCATTTGAAGGAGTAAATTCTAAATGGCTAGATAAAATCCTCTTGGATCAAAATCCCTTTGGTATAATCCCTCTACTCCTCACTCACACCTATAATCGAGTCTCCTTTGAACCCATCAAAATGCTGACAAAAAATCGCTTTGACATTAACTTTTTGTGGGATCAAATAAATTCATTTAAAAAACCCAAATACAGGATGATAGTACTCCGAGAAAGCTTTCCAATGATTATGATTTATATATATATTGAATTTATTGAGACTTTTCTTTCTAAGTTTTACTAAACATAGGTTGTCTGACCATTTAGCGACTTCTCTGTTCGAGGCTTCTGGAAAAATAGTAAATTAGGGAAAAAAATTATGAAAAATATTTAAGAAATAGGTATTTATGTTACCTTTCTATCAAAAAAATAATAAATGAATTTTGATATATAGAGATAGAGTTAGAGCGATCCAAGTGAACCTATGTCCAAATTATAATTAATGTCACTTCATAACTCAATAAACTATTAAATATTCAACCAAATTGAATGAAACCAAATGGATTCCCTAGATATTTGTGTTACAAACCTAAATTCAAAATAATTACGTTCTTATCAGTTTTATTAAAAAAGTTATGTTGATCAAAGTGAATGTCAAACCTGAAAAATTTTGATTTTTTACAAAAATAATTTGTGAAGGAGAAGGAAAAATGGATACAAATAAATTCCAATTTTTTTTTAAAATATATTTATAAACTAGAAAAAAATGCTAAAAGTCACTAGTTTACATCATCTTCAAATTATTAATGTGTTTACGACAATAGATGTTCGAAAGCAAAGTTTTTTTTAGAATGCTCATTTTAGTGTTAAAGTTGGCCAAAAAGTGGGACACAGTTTTGTGAGATCACCCTACAACTAAATGATTTCGAGCTGCAATCACTTAATTTGGATACACAATTATTCTGGGAAATGATTGTGTTTTTGTGTGTTTGACAAAGGATTCAATGCAGTTGCTATTAAAACAACACAATCGACAATTTGTGCGATGCAATTGCTAATTTCTAAGTTGTATTCACCTTTTTAATTAAAACAATCGCTATCCAAACGACACATCTACCTAGAAAGTACATGTATACATATTTTGCAATTTTCTTGAAATTTTTGTCTTTTATTTTTGGTTTCTGGTTTTTTGTGTGTTTTCAAGCTTCTAGATTAGGGTTTTTTGGTTAAGTTAATCTTTGATCTTAATCTTGTGGCATTGGCATCGGGTGGACTTTATATAAGACAAATATCTATACTCGCATGTCTTCCTCACATTTCATTTATTAAGGTCTGTAAAGAATAAAATGATAGTTGTGTATTTGATCTCCTAGATAGAATTTGCCAAATAGATGTTCGTATGTAAAAGAGACCACCAAATAGATGTTCGTATGTAAAAGAGACCAATGTCATCATTTAATGCCTTACATTTAATTTTTATTTGTTTGTTTGATAATGGATATTGAAATTGAAAGCAAAGATTAATGGAATAAAATACCAACCTTACATCATAGTAGATCTGAAAATGCCATTTTCTAAAGCCTGTGTTGAGTTTATGGAAAATCTGAGACTGGATCTAGAATGGAAACACAAAGATGAACAAAACCTAGAAATCTTTTTCCATTCTGAGACAGTTTTGATTTGCACCCTCAAGTCAATGTCACCATTTGCCAGAATTTCCGATTCCACCCTAGGTCACAATCGACCTTAAAAGTCTCGGATCAAAATTCTATTTTTGGATCCCAAAATTTTTCTGAAAAGGGTATCCGGATATGTACTATGTTTTACTGTTCTTGAACCTGTAACTCCCGAAACAACACCTGCAAATATCTGAAAAAGAGAAGTTTTCGGGTGGCTATATAGGGTTTTACCTTTGTCAAACCCCCGTTTTGGTGATCTCCACCTCCACGAATAGCCAAATATAGTAGAATGTATGTGTGTGTGTGTGTGTGTGTGTGTTTCTTTTGAATGTGTAATGTCAAGATCTAATCCTCTAGATTAAAAATCCTAACATGAATTGAAAATGAGAAAGCAATGCATAGATTTGAATGTGATAAAGAAAGCATACCAAGCCCCCAAGGCTAAAGTACTCCTACCAAACTCACAATCCATAATTGCTACCCCATGATAATATCCTTTGAATGCTTGAAGGTTGAAAATGGTGGATCCAAGAAGAAGGAAAGAAGGAAGATGTCTCTCTTGCTCCAAAGAAGATCCACAAATGGCTTGTCTACAAAAGTGCTTGAATGAATTAATGCATCATAATGTCTTGTCCTTCTATATCATCATCTTTCTTCATTTCCTCATCATCATGTCAAAATCATAATTGCATCATATCCTCTTATGATTCTTTCATTTCATATCTCCATGTCATCTCATAATCTTTTTCATGTCCAAATGAAGGCAAAAGAGAGTGTTTATATAGAGATCTCAATATAGACCTTCTAGGGCAATGAAAGGGACCCAAATTCAAATTTCACCTTGAATTATGGTCCAATTACAATCACCAACCAAGGAGGGGATGTATTAATCTGAATATCGGGGAAAACACTTTCGCATCCAGACCCGGGGACCTTTTTTAAGTTTTAGAACCCCGATAGGCTCCAGATTTGAAAGTGGGGACCATCACCTAAGAGGGGTCAAGGTTGACCTCAACCTTGACCTAGGTCAAGGATGACCTCAACCTTGACCTAGGTCAAGGTCGATCTCGACCCTGACCTAGGTCAGGGTTGACCTCAACCCTAAACTGAGGTTTCAGGCTGGTCACCTTGGGAAATCTGTAAGATTCCTAGGTCAACCGAGGACGCAGAGAGGTGAGAAAACATATAAGGATGTTAGATAGAGGCATAGAGGCCAAATATTAAGTGTGATGAATATTTAGGAGAGCCAATACATAGGTTCTACCCAGAAAGATGGAATCATAGAAAGGGACATTAAGGAGGTCCCGCAGGACACTAACACTAATTTCACCTAGAAATGCAGAATCAAGTGCATGTGCATCCTAAATGAAAATATAATATGAAAATGTACTAAATGAGGGTGCTAAACCTACCAAAATGGAATTTATTCCATTTTAAGATGATACATTTAGCCCCCACTTTAGCTTAGGTACATGACACTACGTGAATCTGCGAGCTAAAGTAAGAAAATATTGTAAAGTAAAAAGGATATAGCCAAGTCCTCAATGTGGAGATTCTGCAAGAAACCGTTAGTATCTGCAACCTACAACACAAGGTTAATGAAAATCCAAAGAGCACCTAGGCCTTACTAAGATGGTTTTGAGAAATGCATAGAGCCCCTTATGCCCCATGTTTCGGCTTACTAATTCTGAAAGGTGAAACAGGGTGATAAAGTTAGATCTATACATTGGATATGCAATTTGTTGAAAAAGTTCTTTCCCAAAACATTTATAAGGATTCAAAATCTTCCTAAACTAATTTAAGGAGTTAGGTATCTGAATCAAGATTCCAACGCCACTGACAACACTAAAAATAGAGCTACCAAACTCAAGCTATGATGAAAAGAGTGAATGCCTATCTAAATGCATGTAAAAGGAAATTTGAATTTGACCTAAGTAAATTCAAATGAAGCCCTAAGAAAACCCTAAGGAAACCCTAATAAAACCCTAATTTGAAGCTATAAATAAGATGAAGAGCACTTACCTTCTCATTCTTACCATTTGCAGAGCTTGGAATTGAGGAGCAAGATGCCAAAGAGAGAGGAACTTCGAGCGAGTCGTGTGGAGGTCCTGAGAGAGTGTTTAGCCAGCGGACTGCAACTGCCTAAGGTAGGTGCCTTGTTTTTGATGTTTTAATTGAGAAGTTCTTGTTTTTATAGGGAAGTTCAACCCCGACTCAAAAGGTTGACCCTGACCCAGTTATGTCAACCCTGACCTTGGCAGGTAAACCATAATTGGGAAGGTCCAGTCCTTTCTGGGGATAATGTCGACCCTGACCCAGAAAGGTTGACCTTGACTCAAAAAGGTTGACCCTAACCAAAAAAGGTCAACCTTGACTAGGTCAAGTGAGAATTGTAGTTATTTGATGATAGATGATTGATATGATGTTTTTTTGTGCTACAGGATCTTGTCCGTCTCCGAGAGCATCCCTTTGGTGGGGTTCTATTAGTTGTCAAAGAGAACTTGTCCGAGCTACAACATGAGGATATACAGTTACTGAAAGATGTGGGATTGTACTGGGTAGAAATCCTACCACAAATGAGGTTCCATTGTTCCATGATATCATCCATGATAGAGAGATGGGACGAGGACACTTGTTCCTTCCATCTTCCATCAAGAGAGATCATGATCACATTGGAGGATGTGTACAGGATCCTACGACTTTCGGTCTGAGGCGAGCCTATTAGACTGAGAGTATAGTAGGGTCCTCCTAAGGTATTTGCAGATGGATAGTATTGTTTGGGATGGGTACCACAGATGAGGACCTGATCAGATCAGATCACTCTATCAGCCATACTAGCAGGTCCGACACCTTTGGTACAGAGAGTGATGCTATGTATACTTTCTTTGGTTGTAATACCCAACACAAAGGGTATAATTTTCTTAGCAGCATTCAATGATATCGTGCATAGGATGGAGAGTGATAGGGTTATTTTTTCATGGGGGTGCAACATGTTAGCCCATCTTTACCATGAGTTGAGTCAGCTAGTGAGATTTCAGCAGGAGAGTCTTACAGTATGCACCTTGTTACAGGTTTGGATGTTTGAGCATTACGCATGTACCCGACCATAGGGTGTTCCAGTGATGGTAGATGAGAGCACACTGAGAGCCTTTGCATATATGCTAGGAGATGTATACCAGTATAGAGATATCCTCTTTTGGAGGGTACGCTTTGACCATATACCAGGTGTAGATGTGATATGGAGACCATACTATCGGATGACAAGATGGCCAGATACTCGACACTAGTTGAGACACTCCCAACATCGCAAGATGCTAGAGGATCATACTAGTCATGCAGTGATGCCATATTATTATGATAGAGTTATGAGGCAGTTTGGTTTGACATAGGGGGTCCCTCGGATAGTACCTCGGTATGGATATCCGACGAGATATTACCAAAGACCTGGCACTATACCTAGACCTATAGTAGCAGATATTGTAGATAGTGATACAGATGAGACATAGGATATAGAGTTGGACCCTACTGTATCCCACCCAGGGGTGAGAAGAGAGTGTATCAGATACTAGAGTCTATAGGGGACCCATCCCATCTTCCCTGATGACTACCCTACAGGTGATCTAGGTCTTTCAGAGAGGATGCACTGGGGTGGTGACACACCAAAGGAGGAGGAGAAGGATCATAGAGATGAGGAGGGGCCCATTCCTGATGGAGATCCCATGGAGGAGGAGAGAGCTGAGGAGAGATCAGAAGAGAGAGAAGATGAGGGAGCATACGAGAGACCAGAGGATATGCCCCCAGGTGGTAGTACAAATGCAGATGATCAAGTGATCCATGTTGTACCATTGAGATCATGACGACCTCCCCGTGCACATATAGAGACACCACCACCTAGACCCAGGCACAATGAGCGAGGAGAGGGTAGTCACTCCATGCCCCCACCATCTAGATCCTTTGATGATACTCAGGAGGGAGATCTAGGTATGATTAATGTATTTGATAAAAATATTTTAAGTAAAAGTTTTGCTAGAAGAAGTACTAAAAGATAGATATGTTTGAATTTTGTAGCTAGCATAAGGGAGTGGAGGAGATTTGTATCCGAGGTTCTGAAGGATACCTGTTTAGCCTATTGACTACCAGCTAGCAAGCGAGAGTCCCTTATTGGACAGAGAGATCCCGATGACATGTGGATATTTTTGCATGCGTCCACTAAGAGCTGAGGTTATGCAAAGAAAGGGAAGAGAGATTGATGACTGACCTACAAAGAGCTCAGGAGTGAAACTATGAGATGAGCATATCGAGGAGTCGCACACGGACTACTATACTGAGATCTTTAGCATCACACCATAGAGCAGAAAGTGCTGGGAGCCACCAACCCTCAGAGCATAGAGATAGAGATTGATAGCCATGGCATATGTGCCATATATGTACCAAACTCATGGATATTTATATATGAACATTTTTCTTGACCAGTTAATTCTATGATTGATTACTTGTTCATTTCATCAATACACAAAAAATTAACATAAATAAGGAAATGAAATTAATGTATGAACGTATTCAAATCATATAACCTACAAAGTAGACATAACCATTCTATAGGGAATACATAAATACATCAAGAAAAGTTGATGTATTAGGGATAATAACGTTTGAGATGAATAAAATTAATAGGATCCTTAAGGGGAACACCATTCACATCAGCAATCTTATAAGCACATGAAGTAAAATCCTCAATAACCACAAAAGGTCCAAGCCAATTAGGGCTAAATTTCCCCTTTTCCCCAGGTAAAGCATTCACATTCCGTTGATTTTCATATAAGACTAAATCACCTACCAAAAATGACCGTTCAATCACCTTATGATTGTACTATTTTTGAAGTGACTTATGATAAGCCTTAATATGTTCCAAAGCATTTATCCATTGTTCATCCAACATCTCTAATTCTTGTAATCGTTGTTCCTGGAAGGTATCTTTATCAATTATCCCATGAAATGAAACACCTAAAGAAGTTATTTCTAATTCTAATGACATAATAGTATCAGTACCATAAAAAAGATTATAAAGATAAGTATCTGTAGTAGTGCGAACACTAGTCCTATAAGCCCATAAAGCATAAGTGAGTTGAGTATGCTAATCTTTCACATGTTTATTATCTGTTTTACTTAGGATTTGTTTGATGCTTTAGCTTCACCATTAGATTGAGAATAGTAGGGAGTAGAAAATCTATGTTGAATACGATATTTCTCCAAGAATTTCATGACTTCTTTATTTTTGAAGGAAGTACCATTATTTGAAACTATCATTGAAGGAATACCGAATTGTGCTATAATATGATTAAGAATAAAATCACAAATAAATTCCGCAGTAGTAGAACAGAGAGGAATAGCCTCTACCCACTTTGTAAAGTAATATGTAGTTGTGAGAATGTATGTATGTCCTTGAGAAGAAGCTAGTGAAATTTTTCCAATAAGATCAAATCCCCAAATGCTAAAAGGCCACGGAGCAACTTGATTACGAATCTCACGAGCAGGAGCATGAATTAAATTACCATGTTGCTGACACTGAGGACACTTATTAACAAATGTAAAGGAATCTTGTTCCATTGTTTTCCAATAATATCCCATTCTAAGAAGTTTATTAACTAAATATTTCCCACCAAAATGTCCTCCACAAGAACCAGAATGAGCTTCTGCTAAAGCTGTCGGGACTTCGATTCTACCAAGACATCTTAATAGAAAACCATTATAAGAACGTTTGTAAAGGGTATCGCCCAAAATGATATATCGTGTTGCAAGCTTCCTAATACGGTTACACAAGTTCCTTGTTGCTGATTTAGGAAATGGATTGTCTTTCAAAAAGTGAAAGATATACGAATACCATTCATCCAAATGCAAGTTACAACAATCAACATTACCCTTATTAAAAATTATAGGTTTTTTAAGAGTGTGTATAGTAAATTGAAAGTCTTCAACATTATTCTCAAGACACACCAAGGAAGTTTCCCTTGCCATGGAGTCTACGTGTCGATTGTCTTTCCTAGGTAAAGTCCGAATCGTATAAGAAGAAAATTGTGAAAGGATATCAAGAGCCAATTATTTATATTGTGACATCTTATCATTCTTAGTCTGATAACCCCCTTTGATTTGTTCAACAATCAATTGTGAATCCCCGTATATTTCCAAGTTTTTAATGTGAAGGGATAAAGCTGCTCGTTGTATGCACCCTAAAATGGTCGCCTAGACTTTGGGCCCCATTTATCATTTTATCATTTATCAAAATTTCTGAATCAATGCTTTGGAACATTTTCAATTCAAATCAATTTCCTTGATCAAATTGTAATTAATTCAATTATTCAATTATTTCAATATTTCCTAAGGTTTGATCATTTTTATTTAATTAAA
>MU223780.1:194849-239556 GCA_018584345.1 Thuja plicata | reverse complement strand
GCCTTCATTTTACATTTTTACACATCCATGACTAGAGAGCTATGGATCGATATTTGAGGCCTCATTCTTGAGCAACCTTGAATGGAATGATTCATAGAAGTGTGACAACATTTATGCACACACTTGTAAGCCAGCTATAAGAGCTTCATATTCCAAAATATTATTAGTAAAAGGAAAGGTCAATTTATATGACATAGGGATTGGTTTCTTTGTAGGAGGGACCAAGATGATGCCTACACCAGAACCTGTCTTACATCTAGAACCATCAAAATATAATTCCCAAACATCTTCTTGTTTAATAGCTAAAATATTCTCATCGAGGAATTCTATTGAGGCAAAGTTCGTATGAGAGTGAGGAAAAGGAGCTTCAGCTAGATAATCAGTTAAATCTTGTCCTTTAATTGACTTTTGAAGAATGAAATTAAGATCAAATTCAATAAGTAACATCACCCATTTAGCCAGACGACCAGAGAGATAAGTTTTAGAGAAAAGTTGTTTGAGAGGACCAAATTTTACAATAACCTCAACATTCAATAGATAATGCCTAAGTTTTTTACAAGCATAAACTAAAGCCAAGCATTGTCTTTCTAAATCGATATATCTTGTTTCATATTCCAGTAAAGTCTGAATGATGTAGTATATTGGTCTTTCCTTACCTTCATTGTCATGTTGAGCCAATACTGCACTCACAGTGTGGGAAGTGGTAGAAATATACAGATAGAAGGGTTCATTGAATTGAGCAGGTTGAAAAATAGGAGGATTAGAAAGATACTCCTTAAATTTCTCAAATGATTGTTTACATTCCTGGTTCCAAAAAAAATTGGTATCTTTTCTAAGCAAGGAAGTGAAAGGAACAGTTCTATCAGCTAAGTTACAAACAAATCAACGAATAGATTGAATTTTTCCTTGTAAACAACGTAATTGAGAAATATTCTTAGGAGGAGGCATGCTAATGATATCATCAATCTTTGCATTATCCACTTCTATGCCTCGCTTAGAGATTATAAATCCTAATAATTTACCAGAATCAATTCCAAAAGCACATTTCTTAGGATTTAATCACATATTATAACTCTTAATCCTTTTAAATATTTGTATTAAAATGAGCACATGGTCCTTTCTTTGTATAGATTTTTCCAAGATGTCATCTACATAATCTTCTAGAATCTTATGGATGTAATCATGGAAAATCAAGGTCATAGCACGTTGATAGGCTGCTCTCGCATTTTTTAATCCAAAAGGCATCATGACCCAATAGAATGTTCCCCAAGGTGTGATAAATGTGGTTTTAAATTGATCTTCTATGGGAATAAATATTTGATTATAGCCTAAAAACCCATCCATAAAAGACAATAAAGCATGACCTGTTGTTGAATCCACAATCATATCAATATTGGGTAGGGTAAAATCATCTTTTAAGGATGCTTTATTCAAATCTCAAAAATTAGTGCACATCCTTATCTTATTCTCTCCTTTAGAAACAACCACAATATTGGAAATCCATTCAGAATAATCGATAGAACGGATGAACCCAACAGCTAATAACTTTTCAATTTTAGTTTTAACTAACAAAGCAATGCCTAGATTCATCTTTCAGATTTTTTGTTTTACAAGTTTGACATTAGGTTTAAGAACAATATTGTCAGTCACAATCTTAGGATCTATACCTGGCATGTCCAAATATGTCCAAGCAAATATATCCTTATATTCAAGAAAAAGGGAAACCAATTGATCATGTTAATCTTGATTCAAACATTTTCCCACTTTGATTGTTTTTTTAGAGTCATTCTCATCCATTTGAACTTCCGTAGTCTCAGTTATTAATAAATTACTTTGTATGGGAGAGTCCATTGGCAAAGGAGAAATATATTGTTCATCACATTCTCCAAAATAGGCTTCCTTATTCACACAATAATGCTTTCTTCTTTTATGATGAAACGTAGGTAAATCTTGATAAGCTCCTAAAAAATCAGCTAGAGCTTCATCCTCAGGAAAAATATCCAAACTAGGTTTTTAATCCATGTCAAGGAGAAGTGGATTAACCAATTTTAAGTGTCCACCATAGATATGATTAATATTAAGAGGAAAATCCGATGGTTTCTTATAAGGATTGAATCCTAGCCCATAAGTATAATCGTAAAATTCATTGTCCAAGGGCACTTGTATACCTTTCTCATATTTTTTACATCCTTTCCCATTGAATCCTGATTTCCTAAGTAAATGATAACCAGATCCATATCTATCAGCCATATCAGATTGAGTTAAAGGAGCGGCATATGTCACAATGTCATAACAATCTGGTTTTATTGTCTCAATTGTTTCTTCAAGGGAAGCAGCAAAAAAGTTAATTTTTAATTTCCCAGAAAGTGGAGAAGGAATAAAGACTTGTTTTTCAAACCCATTTTATTCCTTCATGAACTCTAAATCAAAAAATTTGTATTTCCCCATAAAAGAAGGATTAAAATCCAATGTTCCCCAATCATCTTCAGTTAAAGAAGAGGATGGAGCTTCAACTTGTTTAACTTCAAGACGTTTTTTAGGTTCCTTACTTGGTTGTATGGATTCAAAGATCTTAGCATATTTTGCATTCAAGCAAGGATTTGGCACATCATCCGCATGTAACGTATACATTAGATTATTATAAATGAACCTAACCTTACAATGTAGAGTACAGGAATCACATGCACAGTATGTAACTAAGGTCTTCCTAACAAAAGGTTATAATTGAGAGGTCCAGGCATGACATGGATAGGTGTGTGAAGAAGGACTGGACCAACCTTGATAGGTAGCGTAATAATGCCCAAAGTTTTCTTTGAAATATTATCAAATCCACGAATAGGGATATTGTTTGGTTGAATGGTCGTAAGCTAGGCTTTAATATCCTTGAGCATATCTATGCTACAAACATTAAGCCCAGATCCATTGTCAATTAATGTTCTATGAATGATACTCTGATTAATAGAAACAACAACCATAAGAGCATCATATTGATTCCGCACCTCAACAGAAGGTAAATCATCATCAGTGAACACAATAGGAGGTACAAAAGGCATAGTATGCATGCAATCCAAGAATGAATTAATGTTCTCTTGATTAGGAGGTGGAGCTGGAAGAGTAGATAAAGCTTTTTGTAATGCCTCATGATATGTAGGAGAAGTTTGAAGTAATTCCCATAAAGAGATCTTGGCTGGAGTAGCGCGTAATTGCTCAATTAAGTCATACTCCTTAAAGGAAGAAGGTAACCTAGGTGCTTGAGGAAGCACGGGTTGAGAAGGAGGTAAAGAGGTTGGAACAGTAGGTTGAGGATTATTCCATGTACGATAAGCATGTGGAACGGAATCCATGTTATCAAAGAAATCCAAAGGATCTTTAGGTTTACCCTTAATAGTTATTCGAGGACATCCTTTTACCGTCATCAAAGGTTTAGGGAATAACATTCTAGATCCTCAATGTTGCAAATAGAGGAGTATGAAGGTAACCATGCACACATCCTATGGTAAAGGTCAATTGGAAAAGTTGTGGAGGAGGATGAAATAGGAATAGGATCCATGGAGATCTCATTCGAACCATTTTCATTCTCACTTCCATGTACCTCATTAGGGGATCTATTCTCTTGTACAATAAAATCTTCATCAAAGTATTCAAAACAAGAGTCATACATATTGAGCACACAATAAAATAACAAACATGTAAACATTTTTGTGTTTTAAAGAGATTATATATATTTTTATGTATTTTTTGGAATATAAATGAAAAAGCATAAAAGAAAACCCACTTCTATATCCATGCAATATCTTAATATGAAATGTAAATCTAACACCAAAGAGAAAGAGTTGTCTATCGCGGGTTCACCAAAATGTAAAGAATAAAATGATAGTTGTGTATTTGATCTCCTAGATAGAATTTTCCAAATAGATGTTCATATGTAAAAGAGACCAATGTCAACATTTAATACCTTACATTTAATTTTTATTTTTTTGTTTGATAATGGATATTGAAATTGAAAGAAAAGATTAATGGAACAAAATACCAACCTTACATCATAGCAGATCTGAAAATGTCATTTTTTGAAACCTATTTTGAGTTTCTGGAAAATCCGAGACTGGATCTAGAATGGAATCGCAGAGACGAACAAAACCTAGAAATATTTTTCCATTCTGGGACAATTTCAATTTGCACCCTTAAGTCAATTTCACCATTTGCCAAAATTTTTGATTACGCCCTAGGTCACAATCGACCTAAAAAGTCTCAGATCAAAATTCAGTTTTTGGATCCTGGAAGTTTGCTGAAAAGGGTATCCAGATCTGTACTATGTTTCACTATTCCCAAACCTGTAGCAACACCTGCAAATATCTAAAAAAGAGGGGTTTTGGGTGGCTATATAGGTTTTTGCCTTTTTCAAACCCCCATTTTGGTAATCTCCACCTCTACGAATAGCCGAATATAGTAGAATGTATGTGTGTGTGTTGATTTTGAATGTGTAATGTCAAGATCTAATCCTCTAGATTAAAAATCCTAACATGAATTGAAAATGAGATAGCAATGCATAGATTTGAATGTAATAAAGAAAGCATACCAAGCCCCCAAGGCTAAAGTACTCCTACCAAACTCACAATCCATAATTTCTACCCCATGATAATATCCTTTGAATTCTTGAAGGTTGAAAATGGTGGATCCCAGAAGGAAAGAAGGAAGATGTCTCTCTTGCTCCAAAGAAGATCCACAAATGGCTTGTCTACAAAAGTGCTTGAATGAATTAATGCATCATAATGTCTTGTCCTTATATATCATCCTCTTGCTTCATTACCTCATCATCATTTCAAAATCATAATTGCATCACATCCTCTTATGATTCTTTTATGTCATGTCTCCATGTCATCTCATAATCTTTTTCATGTCGAAATGAAGGCAAAAGAGAGTGTTTATATAGAGATCTTAGTATAGACCTCCTAGGGAAATGCAAGGGACCCAAATTCAAATTTAACCTTGAATTATGGTCCAATTACAATCACCAACCAAGGAGGGGATGTATTAATCTGAATATCAGGGAAAACACTTCCGCATCTGGACCCGGGGACCTATTTTAAGTTTTAGAACTCCGATAGGCTCCAGATTTGAAAGCGTGAATCATCACCTGACAGGGGTCAAGGCCAACCTTGACCTTGACCTAGGTTAAGGATGACCTTGACCTTGACCTATTTCAAGGTCAACCTCAACCCTGACCTAGGTCAAGGTTGACCTCAACCTTGAACTGAGGTTTCAGGCTAGTCACCTTGGGAAATTTGTAAGATTCCTAGGTCAACCGGGGACCCAGGGAGGTGAGAAAACATACCGGGATGTTAGATAGAGGTACAAAGGCCAAAGAGAAAGTGTGATGAAGGTTTAGGAGAGCCAATACATAGGTTCTACTTAGAAATATGGAATCATAGAAAGGGAGATTAAGGAGGTCGTGCGGGACACTAACCCTAATTTCACCTAGAAATGCAGAATCAAGTGCATGTGCATCCTAAATGCAAATCTAATATTAAAATTTACTAAATGAAGATTCTAAACCTACCAAAATGGAAGTGCTTCCATTTTAAGATGTTACAAGGTCAATTGACCAATTGTGTTTGAGCGTTTGACACACTTTTGCATTTTGTGGGTGGACCTACCGTGGGTGTCCAAAATGCCCAAGTTATTTTATAGAGGGCCTTCCTTGGTTAGGAAAAGAGGTACTCACCACCAAGAGAGTGACCCAAGATATAACATGCCAAGTGAATTTCAATCACTATATCAAAAAAAAATTTGAGACTAAATTTGCAATCAACAGGTGTAAATGTGTCATAAAGATAGATGTCTCCCTCAATACTGATGTGGTACATAAAAACCCTTCATTACAAGACATAAAACACCTTATTTTTAAAGGGATGGGAGCCCCTTAATTGGGTGAGCCATCTCACTTATGGATAATTTAATGGATACCCTTATTAAACACCTTTGTTGTAGTTTCCAAAAATCTCACATTTGTTGGTATGTAGAGGTCGGACCACTTAAGAGACCCCTTATATAACCTCATTGTTGAGACATAAAATCCTTGGCTAAGATCTCTAGATATTTGAGGTAAAAAATTTAGGTGATCCCTGAGTCATGGAAGGGAGATCTTGTGACACCTGATTCTCTAGTTGTTCACTTTGAGGTAGTGATCCAATTGGGGACTCAACAAGTATAGCCACTTTCGAGTCTATGGTGTACATGTTGTCAATGTGTTTTTCTTTGTTGTTGATACTAGTAGAGTCTAGGATTGAAAAATTTTCAACCCTCATTCTATTCACCGTATTGTTCCAAGGATTCATAAAAACCCATACTATTTTGTGTGTATACTTTGTGTTTGTTGCAAAATAAAAAAATCTCATAAATGTTTTGACACAAAACTGTACTCAGACAAAACAATATAACTATCATTTTTTAATCATAATTAAAACATTCAAAAGTATCTATTTTAAAGACACAATTGACCTTTTTAGAGCCATAACTATCAGTTATAGAGCCACAATTAACCATATCCTACACTCCACTTGCCTATTTAACTAGACTAGAACACATTGTCTCAGACCATTTGACACAATTGCCTGTCAATTTTTACCATTCTAGAAGATTACCTTGGCTTAGTCAATTCAACGTATCTTCAAATATTTTGATGCAAGTAACTGGCCAAATTAGGGTTTTGGGTTAAAAATTACCAGAGCATTAGTAGGGTCATTACACAATTTTTTATACTTTGTGTGTAATTTGAGTACTACAAACCTTCATAAAGCATTAATATCATCAAATAAATTCAACATCAAGATAAAAAGACTAGTTAAGCAATTTGAATTGAAACAAATCCTGAGCGTTCTATGGATCTCTAGCTCTAGGGACTTGAATTATGCTCTCAGATATAATTTTGATCCTCAAGTGACAACCTAGAAAATGATAATATAATATGATGCAACATGTTATGATGAATGATGCAAATCCTATATCAAATTATCAAAATTACTACATTATGATGAAAATCCTCCATTATAACAATGATGAAATGAAGAAATAATATGCAAACCAGCATTGTGCCTATGCTTTGATGAAAGAAGACGTCCAAACCAACATTATGTACTTTCTCTACATGAAGGTGGATGCTTTACTCTAATTATGCATCATATTTATATGATTTCCCAAGGTGGAGGAGGTAAATTAGATTAACCATGATCAAGGTATAGTTGAGGCTAAGTTTGATTATGTGTCCCTTTGAGTGAACAAGATTCCCTTTCAAGATTAAATGGTTAAGATTGCAAAACCTTTTGGTGATCCATTTTCACTCATTCCTCCTCTCTTATTGGTCAATTTGATTTTCATTGGGTAGTGGTATGTGAGACTTTTTAGGAGGATTTAATTCAAATGAATTAATTAAATTAGCCATGTATGATATTTGAATGGGTTGGATTTAATTAATTAAAGAACTATGTAATTAAATTATCAATTTAATGACATAATTAATTAATTTTGATTTAATCAATCCAAATGACTTAAATTTAATTATGTTTTCTCTTTGACCATTTTTAGGCATATACATTTGCCCCTCTTTGAATCAATGTGTGAAGTGCGTTGGTTCAAAAAAATAATTTTTTTGATGTTGATTTGACGTTCTGATACTGTGATGTCTACCTGATTGACTTGATGACTTGATATTGCTCCAGTGATGATAAAGCTTTGATATGAACCCTTGATTTAAATTTGGATTGATTTTGATGCCCCAATTTTGATTTTGAAATTTTGATCTCCAATGTCCCCAATTCTGAAAAGTGGCCTGACTACCAAAATTTTGATTCATGATGATGGTATGCCCCCTTGAGAAATGAATGGAAATGATGTTTTGATGGCTTGTGCAATTTTCATTTTTTTTAATGAGTTTTTAAAATTTTCAATGGTTTTGGATTTTGATTTATTTCCTAATTAAAATTTAGAGTTTAAATTATGGCTAGGTCAAATTTTTTTATTAAATGTCCCATGTTTGCACAATTTGGTAAAAATTACCCTTAAGATGTGTGATATATAGGGAAACATATACTTTTTCACCACTCATTTTCATTTTTTCCTTTCACTTTTTCACTCTAAGCTCATTTCTCTCCCGAGGAAAAATTATGGTCCCATATTGTGAGCATAGACTCGAGAAGGGAAGGTGCTTCCAAAAACTTGCAGATTACAGTCCTTGGATGAGTCAATATTTTCTCAGTATTTCATCATTTTTACTTTATTTAATCATGTTTTTTTTATATTAAGCATAATATATGAAAATAATTACATCATCAAGAGTTTAAAAGTATACCATACCCTACTAAAACTATTGAGTAATATACAAAATTAAAAAAATCCCCTTACAAAAGCACAATATCAAAATAGGGGAGCAATATTACATATACACTATGAAATACTATATCACTCTAATGGAAAACATGTTGTCCATGGCATAGGGGCATCTGTCCACTTTAGCTTCATGTTGTCTTGCATGATCACATTATATGGAATATTGGTCATCCAAGCCTCCCATGGAATCAGAAGAGCTTCTTTGCTAGAAACCTGAGCATAGGGCACAATACTAGAATATGAGGAGGTGTTATGTGTCACTGTCTGAGGATCAACAGCTGGGGTAGCTAATGAACCACCAACCTATGCAAGATTAGCCAGTTTGTTGATGGGGTTTTGCTAACCGGGTCCGCCAACAGTCATAAGTTGTCACCGGGTTCCGGGGAAATTGGCCAACTCCGCCTGCAAAGGTTGTCCGGGGGAAATAAATCCTCCGGGCCTCCAAGAACCTAGGTGTCGGGTCACGACGATGCGGGGCTCGGTTGGGAGAGGTGACTATTTTCAAGGGGGATAGCTGGTTTCTTCAACTCATCTTCTCTGGATATTCGATCAAAGTAAGGTTTTTCCGAGCATTCTATACTTAGCAAATAAAATGAAAAAGATCCTGTAGGGTTAGAAGTATTTCATCTAACTATAGTCATGTGGAAATGTCCAGAACATCAATAATACTCTAGTAAACTACACTAAATACCGAAGAAATACATAACCATCAGCTAGCATTTTTATCAGTAGCGGGAATAAAGAGGTCGTTAATCTACTTTAACATACCAAAGTAAAAGACATAAAGAACATTAAAACATGAAATACCATTAACTCAGAAGTAGGAATGGCAACAACATTATTGCCAAGAATTATTCCTTCTTCATTAATATTCATTCCAGCAAGCACTGATGCGTGATACAATGGCGGCTCTAGGGGAGCATCTAGCTATCAAGAAAAGAACAAATGGAGCATTGAGCTCTGCAACTTAAAAAGAGAAATCACTTTGCTATTGCTAGGGACAACAAAATCATCAATTTTTTTGACCCTTGGAAATGGGCTAATTTGCCTATTTATACAACTCTCTTCTAACCCTAACCCTATTTTCATCATGTTCCAATAAAATACAATATCTAGGGGCCGGTACTACCTGCGCCACCCTACAAAAGACCTGGAGACGGAATAGGTTTTCGATGTCAGAAGAATAAGACAAGAATATACATTGGAAGAATCAGTCTCGAGAAGAGAGCCGGAGAGGAGAAAGGAAGGAAGTAGGTTCCTCGAGGACCGAGGCTACATGCCTCATAAATGGGAAATGTGGCGCCCTGTCTCCAATGTGCCAGATGTACCTCTAAGCGGCGCCTCGAGAAGACCACCCTGTCAGAAGACCAACTGCCGAGTCAACGCCCCTTAATGTGGCCAACTACCTTTTGATAGCCTTTATTAACCACTTCTGAAAGTGACTGGTCGGCCCCGGGGACCGGGACACGGATCACTTTAAAGAATACAAAATTGTTGGATCTGGGACTCTGGGATCCAGGAACTTACGTCTCCAAAAGAATAAAGAATACTCAACACTCAAATTTCCCCCGGCCCCCAGAGAAAGCTCAAGGTTGCTTATTATCATTGAAGGCCTGAAGGAGGTGGGAAATGCCATCTTCATCTATCTCTCTTAGGCTAGCCCTTCTGTGCCTGGCCACTTCAACTTGTTCCCCCAGGTCTGGAACATTTCCTTTAAATTCATCTACCATTCTTGCAGCGTCATGACCCTTAAGTATCATTTTGGTTAGTTTCACCATCTGGGCCCCATCTATCCCCTTTGGGGATTAATACCGGGATTTCATTATTTCATCAAAACTCCCCAAAATTGAATATTCGGGGGTATAAGTATCTGTACTAAGGGGATCAACCCTGGAAGCCTTTATTACAAAAGACTTGTATAAATTAGAAGAATACTTCACAACATTTGTCTTTTCCTGCAAGGACTCTACCAGTTGCTTGATTACCTCCAATGTGAGGTCAAGTCTAGAGTGATGAGTTCTTACAAAATCAAATGATTCCTCACCCAGAATTCTAGATTCAGAAATTATATCTTCTCCCAAGGTGAGGAGCTCTTCGAGCTCCACCCTCCACGCTTGGTAATTTTTGGCATCACTCTCCCACTGGTCAATAAGCTCTTCTGCTTGATGGATAACTTGTCGGGCTGTGTATAAATCTGGGAGAGTGGACACCAGGAAATGCCGGGTGTTTCTTATCTGCAGGGTGATCCATTCGTCCACTGCCTGGGCCTTATTTTTCATTACTCGCAGGGAGTCTATGTCACTCTACGGTAATTCCTTTGATGTGGAGGTCTCTGGAGGGGCGGAATTGATGGGCCTGGCCAGCTCAGTAAGCAATCCCATAAGATTTGCGTTCTTTTCTTTCTCAGCCTTGAGCCTCTGGGCCTCTTTTTCATATCGGGCTTCAACTGCCCTTGCCGCCTCCTTAAGCAAGTCTACCTCGCCTTGCTTTCCTCTTTTTCCCAGGGACACCTCTGCAACATTATAGTTTGCAGGATCTGTGGATGGTTCATCGGTGTTAGGGGGAGGTGTTGCCACAACGACAACTGTTTCTCCACCCGACCCAGTTCACAGAGTATGAACTGTCTGGGCTTTCTTTGCCTTCGGCGGGGCCTGGACTTGGGCCATCATTTTGGCCAGGGAGAGAGGAATCACCAGCTGAGCTTTTCTCTTCTTTCTCTCTACCAGCCACTGAGGGGGGAGGGGTGGCCTTCCTACCAGAGTTTGTTCTCCTGACTCTTTCCCCGTATTCGGTGGCTGTTGCTCCTTAGTGACGTGGACTTCATCCGTCCTCCCTGCCTCAATTTCTTCTACAGCAACATCCTTTTCAACCTCCATCTCCTCAGTCTGGTCCTGTATGTCGATCACTGGGTCTAGACCTTGGTAGGCTTCTTCGGGGATTTCTTCTTCAAGCTGATCTTCTTCTTCTTCTTCTTCTTGTTCTTCCTCTGCCAGGATTTCCTCCTCTGTTGGCAGTAGGGGAGGTATCAGGCCAAGATTTAGAGTTTGGGCCGCTGTGATTACCTGCCTGAAGGTGGCTCCCGGGAGTGGCCTTTAGAATGTGGCAGCTGGGTTTACGGTTATTCTCGAAGGTCCGGTTCCCCCAGCAGATGCCATTTGTTCACTTGGCTTTAGTTGGTCTACTCCCAGACCTTGCATTGCTTGAGCCCCAGAGATAATCTCTGGTCCTAGCTCTTGTTCTTGTGCAGGTTCCTGTCCCAAGTCTTTTGGGTCTGCAGCCTCTTATTCTTTCTCTGAGACTTCTGTCCCTGCTTGTGTGTCGTCCCCCTGCAAATTCCTGAATTCATCGATTGCAAACACATCAAACTCCTCTTCCGGAGGGGGACTGGCTGGGACCTCTGCAGGCTCTGCTTCTTTCTCCAATTTCGGGGAACTGGAAGAAAGGATCTCTACTTCTCGGGGGAGGGATGCCCTTGGCGTTGGTACTGGTTCTTCCTTGGCCTGCTTGATGTGCTTCCTTTTCCTCTGGGTGACCAAAGGTGGCCCCACATCGGCTATTGCTGCCGCTTCCATGGGATCCACCCCCATTGCCTTCACCACCAAGGCTGCTAGCCACGGGGAGGATGGAGGATGAATTAGTCTGGCCACGAGCGGGGGAGTGGCCAGCCTCGTTATTAACTGCTCCCTCATTTGCTGGGAGGCTGCCACAGACTGCTTGATCTGTTCTTGTATCGGGACTTCCTGCGCAGAGGGGGTTATAGCTATTCTCTTTCCTTTGTTTGCGCCTTGTGAAGAAGTCCCAGCCTCCGGGGTCAATCTAGGTACCGGCTGTGGTGCTAATTTTGGCGCCGGTCGGGGAGCTTGATGCATACTCCTGGGGTACACCCTTTTAAAATAGGCATGAATTCGCTCGACCACATCCCGAGTGAAGTCCTCAATCGTGGGCCCCTCTTGGGTGGCCCAATCCATTATCGACAGTGCCATTTTATCGATCCCCTTTTCTTTGTACTGGTGATCTATGGTGGGGGCGGCGTCAGAGAAGCCCGCCGGGAATCTCTAGAGCTTCAGTTCCTGCATCATTCTGGCCATCATTCTGATATAGTGCCTGCTCCGCACCTCCACATCATCTTGGCAATCAGCCCAAAAGTCTTCCATGTGTATATAATGGGGCTCTGAATCCTGGGGCATTGCTGTTGCAATTTTGCCATGCGAATCAAAATTTCTCCGCGCTAGATAAAATTCTTGTAAGTTGTAACTCTTCAGCTCATTGTCTGCCTCCTTCGCGACAGCCAGACTGCATGTGTAGTTCCCACAGGTAACTGGGAACGGGACGTTGGGGACCTTCTTGAGTGCAAAGAAGGCATGCAACTCCATCATTTACCAGCAATATTCCAGCAGCACGATCTTGTCCCCACAATGCTTGGGTAACAAGTAGGGTTTCCCAGAGAAACCGGCAATCCTAATGTATGTATGCTACTGGAACTGGATATAGTAGTGCCCATAACTACTAACTAGCTTCATCACCTCAGTGGATAGGCGATATCCAGCGTCTCGGGTGGGTGTGAGTAGGTGATAGTAAACGAACGAATCATTTACTTGGCAGAAACTGGGGAAGCTAGCCTCCCATTGAATCTATGGGAAATGGTCCCACGGTGATTTTTGTCTCGGGCCAATCCCGAGCATGCCATCTATAAGTAGGCCATTGGAGTGGGTCCTTTGTTGGGCCAAGGCCCAGAAAACGTAAGAAGACATGTAGAACTTCTTCTTCCTGTTCGCCTGGAGGAACTGGGAGTCAACATGATTAGAGATTATTGTCGCCCAGTAGAAGAATTCTCCCTTGGAGGAGATGTCGAGGAGGAAATAGTACATCCATTTGGCAAACTCCTGGGCGGAGGGCTGCCCAAATACCCGGGCTAATGCTATTATCCCCATCTGGATGCTCTCCTTGAATTCAAAGCGGGGGGATTTCTATCTTCATTCTCTTTGGGTCCCTCTTCGGGGCCTTGAGCCAATGGGTATTCATGTACACCCGGGCAGCATCCTCCAATTGTGTAAACTATTTCAAGGCGTCAGTCCTTGTAACCACTGTGGCTCTATCAAATTGCAGGATACCCAGGCCTGCCTGGAATGTGACTGGGTCAAGGTACACCAATGGAGTGGGGTATCTTGTGGGTTCTGCAGCTGCAAGCATAACGGCCCGGACAGAAGAGTTGTAGTTGGCAGCCAGTGTTAAGATAAGCTCCGGAGATTGCATAGAGCATGGGAAGCAAGCTTCCCGGAGGATCTCAGAACGTCCGACGTTAATTGCGAGTTGATCTCCAGCCTGTCGCTGGATGTGCATTACCTTTACCAGGGCCTGCATTTCTGCCCATGTTCCGACATTGGCGTCGGTCATCAGTTTTACCTTGGACTCAATCTTTGAGCCCACAATGACATTATCTTGTACAAACTTCATGGTGTGGGGAAGCTTTTCTAGGGCTTTCTCCATTTTTGACTTTGCTGATGCCCTGGTTTCTGTTGTGGTTGGTAATTCTGGACTTTCGGGAGGAGATGATGCAGACGCTTCAGACATGTTTGGAAGATAACTCTGGGAACCTGCGAGATGAAGCGACCGTCAGAACATGTTTATCAAAGTAAAACACATCGTGAACTTAAGATATCATTAACATACATCTGGGTCTAGAAAATTTTATCACACTTAGCAAAGACACAGGATGAATGGTGGTAAGAGGCCCAAAGCCTGGAGAAATAACCATTAGCAAAGATGTATGAAAGGCAAGTTGTCGAACCCACGTGGGTGCCACGTGCGTTAGCATTAAATGGATGTGATGGCGATGACGGCGGAGCCAACTGTCTGAACGTGCAAAAAGGGAAAGCCACTTGGCTGGAATTGATTGTACACATGGGACATAAATGAGGTTCTGATAGACTTCATGGAGGAGAGAGAAAACTACCTATTTGAAACTGGCGGGGAGCCGAGTTTCAAACAGGTGGTTTTTTGCCTCGAAGCGAGTTTGAAGGCGAAAAAACCAGAAACGGGGGTGACTCGACCAGCTAGCCAAGCCACCTGGAAGGATATACATAGAGCTGAGGGATATACACATAGAAACGGGGAGATATATAGAGACTATATTACAACTATATACATATATACATGAATATACAATGCAGGATGACACTCGTGGGAAAACCAAATGAGATAGAAACAGATATATACAAATATCTACACTATATACACCATTTTACAAAAAAAAACTCCTACACAAAGGGTGAACAACCCTCTGGCAGAGCCGACCCACCAACGGGCAGTGAAACCAGGAGACAACGGACCAGCCGAGACCAGGAAACAAAACAAATAGAAACAAAATGAAACAAAGAAAAATGGAAGGAAACCAGAGAGCGGAAGAAAGACAGAGGCGGAAAAGCGAAAACACCAACCTGAGAACACAGAAGGTGGAGGAAAGGAGGGATTTACCGCGCAAGTTCTACAATAGCTCGAGTTGTCAATCGGTCAGAATCACCACCATGGAGCACTTGCACTTGCCTGAGAATGACTGAAAATTGTTAAGTGCTGATTACCATAAACTTCCTGCAAATGCTCTGTTAATCGCTCTGAAATTTCTCTTTAATTCGCTCTAAGTGCTCAAAAGTTTTAATCACGGTAAACGTGAAAATGACAGATGACCTCTATTTATACCCGTGGTAAAAAGGCCATCCTACTCCTTCCGGCGATCTCTGGACAGGCAAAAACCTCCAGACCTCGGGCCCGAGGATTCCTTGCGATGATATCCCTAAGAACATCACGACAAAGAATCCCGGAGTCCAAAATCTGGTTCCCAACAAAAGGCAACCTCTGGGACCGGAGTCCCGAAGACGGAAAACAAACAAACAAGACACAATACTGGGGAAGAAAACCCTGGAGAAAGAAAACAAAAAGGGAAAGAAAGACAAGGCAAAGCCGCAAGAAAAAGAAAAAAAAGGGGGACCCAACATTTTGCACACAAAATGTAGGGACAGGGATGCAGGGCATAATAAATGGCGACTATCTGGGACAAATGCCTAAGCACATTTGAGAATTGCAGAATCTCTGGTTAGCAAAAACTGGAACAAGGCTGTCTCCCGAAGCGTCTGACAGGCAAAGAGCAACATATCCAAGAGAATCCAACCACACAGGAGTCAGTCCGTAGTCTTTCATCAGTGGTGGCGTGTGTGCTTTGGAAGGAAACCAAGCCAATGACTCTTGGGAGGAGTAGAGAAGAGGTACTAATCACATCGAACCAGTCATCAATTTTCTTGTTTCCCCCGGAGACTAGGTCGATTCCACAATGCTAAAGATAGATTATAAAGTTCACCATGCCGTAGACATTGTATCGGAGGCCAACGTTATGCGAAGCATTCCAATTCCTGCAAGACGAAACAAAACACCGGGACTGAAAGAAAACCGAAAAATAAAAACAAAAGACGACGAAAGAGGACTATCCCGGAGGACAGCCGACAAGGCTATTTACAAAGCAGGGTACCTCGCACGAGGCACCCGAAAGAGATATTTACAAGCGGGGGACTTTACATATAATACACTTTGGACAAACTTACCTTATTCGAAATAGTGTTTGAGAAACTGTCCATTAACAGGCAATGCAACAGGTTCTCCAGTCAAAGTATTAAGGCAGTAAGTATTTGCCCCGCAGACTTATGAGATTAGGTATGGTCCAAGCCAGAGCCGTTGGAACTTGGTATGCTTTCCTTTCTTCTCCTGGGCCTTGTCCCATAACAGGACCAAATCCGAGATCTGAAAAGCCTTATATTGGGCTCTTCTGTCAAACCATCTTTTTACCACTGCTTGATGATGCACAAAATGTTCAAGGGCTGCATCTCTCTGTTCTTCCATCCGCACCAGGTTTAAGAGTCGAACCTCCACAATGTTATCCCTGTTGTTGAGTTCCTGCATAAACTGTAATACTGGGATCTGTAAATTGACTGGGAATACAGGGTTCTGGCCATAAACTAGGTGGAATGGAGATGTTCCCAGGGTGGCCTTAATACGAATACGATCCACCCAGAGGGCGAATTTCAGCTTTTGGTGCCAATCCCAGGGATTTTGTACTAACAGGTGTTTGATCACTTCAAGTAGATTTTTGTTCGTGGATTCAGCAACGCCATTTCCCTGGGGATAATAGTTGCTGGAGAACTTCAAAGTGATCTTCCGATTGTAGGTCCATTCAAGTAACTGCGCTGAAGAAAATGTCAGACCATTATCACATACTAAAGCGAAGGGCATTCCAAACCGTGTGACGATGTTTTCTTCCAAGAACCTGATAACTACGTCTACTATGTTGTTTTTACAAGGTATAGCTTCAGACCACCGAGTGTAGTAATTAGTTGCAGTAAGGATGTATCGGTGGTTGGCAGATGAGTTGGGGTTGATCTCTCCGATGAAGTCAAATGCCCACTGGGTGAAGGGTCTAGCCTCGTAGACTGGTTATAGAGGCATGGCTGGGTTACGCTCACGATGCACTACGGTTTGGCAAGTATGGCATTTTCTCACATTAGCGTAAACATCCTTGAATACACAGGGCCAATAGTATTCGGCCCAAAGGATCTGGTGGGCAGTGGCATCAACTGAACCATGCCTAGTTCCAAACTGTCCATGAAATTCATCAATCACCCTTACAGCTTGGTATCTGTCGATGCACCAGAGGTACACCCCCTCATAATTTCTGCGGTAAAGCGCAGAATTTTTGATCATGAAGTGTGCGCTTTTCATCCGCAGAGCGCGGCATTTGTGGGGAGGTAACCCCTCCAGATATTTGTTGTTTAGTAACAAGTATACCAAATTGGTATACCACGGGTCTTGGGTGATGGACTCCACTGTGTAAGTTTGGCATTCTATGTGGGGAGTCTCTTCTGCCTTCGCTTGACTTAGTCCCTGGCCTCGGACTATCTTCATGGGCTGCATTTCTAAGTCATATTCCTGGAGGATGGCCATCCATTTCCCTTGTCTCTCACCCAATTCACTCTGCATCAGCAGAGATTTGACGGCCTGGTCCAAAATGATAGCGTGAACTTTGCTCCGGAGAATGTAATGCCAGAATTTCTTCACGGCCCGAACTAGAGAAAAGGCCTATTTTTCTAGTGGTGAATACCGGACTTCAGCATTTTTGAAGGGGGAACTCATGAAAGCTATTGGTCATTCTTCCCCTTCAACCTTTTGGGTCAACACTGCCGCAGCAGAATGCAGTGAAGAAAATGAGTAAATGTAAAATGGAAGGGAATAGTCTGGACTAGCTAGGACTGGTGCCTCCGTTATGGTCTGTTTGACCTGGGCGAATGCCCTTTTTTCTTCAAGACTCCACTCAATCTTGGTATCTTTCCTCATCATCTCGTTGAGTGGCTTAACTATTTCTGCGAATCTTGTGATGAATCATCGTACAAAGTTGATCTTCCCAAAAAGGGATCGCATCTCTTTCTTGCTACCAGGCATCTGCAGATTCAGTAATGCTTCGACTCTATCAGGGTCTATGGATATACCTTTCTCAGAGACAATATGCCCAAGCAACTTCCCTTCAGTGACCCCGAATATGCACTTCTTGGGGTTGAGGGATATTCCATACCGGTGACATCTCTCACAGATATTAGCGAGGTGGGTGGGATGATTGCGCCTATCCCGAGAGAAGATAGTCGAATCATCCATGTAGATGATTATGCATCGATTTACAAGGCCTTCGAACGCAATGTCCATGGCCTTTTAAAATGTGGCCCCTGCGTTGATCAGACCAAAGGGCATTCTTCTATACGCAAACGTTCCCCACTTGGTGGTAAACATTGTTTTCTCTCTGTCCTCATACTTGACCATGACCTGGTTATACCTTGAATATCCATCCAAGAAGGACATCATCTGGGATCCATTTACTATCTGTAACACCTCATCCAACGAGGGGAGAGGGTGATTATCTTTTTTAGATGCCTTGTTCAAATTTTGAAAATTCACGCAAAGGTGGATCTCGCCATTCTTCTTCCTGATAGGAACCAAGTTGGCAACCCATGTAGTGTGCCGGATTGGGAAGATTATCTGGGCTGACAGCAGTTTTTCTACCTCCTGATGAATTAGAGGTTCTATTAGGGGGTTGACCAGTCTTTGCTTCTGCCGGAAAGGCTTATCATCAGGTTTCAAGGGAATAGTATGGGTCATGATGGATGTACCATATGTTTTCAAGTCTTCATAACCCCAGGCAATTACATCAATGTATTCTCGAAGAACCGCGAGAATCTTTTCCTTTTCCTTAGGGGAGCAGCAGGTACCAATGTGAATGATCTTTTCTTCACCGGGCTGGCCGATGTTAACCTTTTCAAACTTTCCTCCCTCAGAGGAGGATGACACCTTCTCATGGGCCCGAGGGTCTGAGTTGAAGATTCGTTCTAGTGCAACCATCCCCTTTGGGATGGTGTTAGTGGGCAGGTCCATGATCCCATCATCTTCATCACCCTGCCCAGTATCATCATGGTCTCGTTCCTCCACTATCTGATCCTCAAAGACACCAACATTGGCCATGAAGGCCAGGATGTGTTGATCATCTTCAAAAACTTGAAAGTGGGTGACATTATCTAGGATGGAGGGGGTGGGGACCATCTCAACTAAAAATGTTCAGAGTCGCAAGCCGGCCATTGGCTCAAGTGTGCTGGCAGAAATGGCAAGGGCGTTCGGGACATAGTTTCGTCGCCGGGGAATAAGGTCAATGCCGAAGGCATCGAAATATTCGATAAGGCTCCAAGCCCGGTTGTGGTATGCGGCCAGCCTTTTGTCATGACATGTGTATTGACTCCAGACTTGTTTAACAACCAATTCTGAATCACCCAGAGCCCGGAGGTGGGTGATACCTTTCCTTAACGCAAATAAGAGTCCAAGGACCAAAGCCTCATACTCTATGACATTGTTTGTACAGTTAAACTGCAGCCTATAGGATGCAAGGAAGGACTTCCCTTGCGGGTTGATTAATTCTACTCTAGCCCCACAGCCTTGTTTGGATCGGGACCCATCGAACTTAAGGGTCCACAAGTTATTGTTTGTAATCTGGGGCTGGGGAGGGGGAATTTTCTTTGGATTATTGCTGAGGGACTTGGGGTCCCCTTCCAGGACTACCGACGTGAAAGTAGAATTTTCCTCCAGAGTTTTTTGAATTTGGGATTCCCAGGGAGATGACACCAAAGGAGTGCATCCCGTAGGAGTACTGGGTCCCGGGGAATTAGTTGCATGTTGTTTGTTCCGAAGGATATCAAGGTGTCGGTTGGCGATCGAAAGACATGGCCCACACTCAAGCTCTAAATTTTTTTGGTAGTGCCCTCAGCACCAAGTGCCGGACAGGAGTGTGGCAAGGGTTGCTATGGCACCTTGAGAGCTGACTTCAACTCTCATATTTTCTTCTAGGTCTTGGGCTCTCTGTAGTACGGTGGGATCTTCTCCAGGGATAAAATCAAATGTTAAAATTTCAAAAGGTTTGTACACCCCCAGGGAAGTCTCAGAGAAAAAGACCTTGTTTACCCTCCCAACTTTGGTAAGGGCCTGTTTCATCCGGGGTTCGCTTTCGACCCAGATCTTATTTGATTCTCCTTCCCACGGAAGCCATAGGTGGGTGAAGTCGGTCAAAAAGTATCCATTCAAGGACTTAGACCAATTCTGAATTAGTAATATCTCGTAAGTCTCTGGGATGTCCACCACCTGGATATCAATGATGCTGGCTATCCTGGGGTCCTAGATAAGATGTATCCGGACATTCTTCAGTTCCCCCACCATTTTTACAGTAGTCTTATCCAACTGGATCACTGCACCATTAGATGGGGTGGGGTGGAATCTGAACTTC
Source organism: Thuja plicata (assembly GCA_018584345.1). Taxonomy (NCBI): domain Eukaryota; kingdom Viridiplantae; phylum Streptophyta; class Pinopsida; order Cupressales; family Cupressaceae; genus Thuja; species Thuja plicata. The sequence continues at coordinate 219,320 of MU223780.1, read as the reverse complement.
TGACAAATGGACAAGGGCATGATGTTACCTGAAGCTCCAGAATCTACTAGGAAATTATGTATGTTCTTACCGTGTATATTTAGACCTAGTAAGAAGGGAGGATCCTCATTTTTTTGCAGAAGATAGCCGCATTAGCATCTTCAAATGAGACAGTCTTGGGTGGGCGGCTGATAGCTTTCGGGTCCCCTAAGAGCTTCAGAAGAGACTTCTTCTGCTCAAGACAGTTCAACAAAACCTCCATCAAGGTCATGGAGGTAGTGGTTTGTTCTAACTCTTTCATGATGTCAAATCTTCCTCCCGGGAATTGGCAATTTTCCTCTGTGAGATCTTTTGCTTGGTTAGAGCTAGGACCTTTTGGAGGCATGGGTCGATCAGTAGCGTTATTCTAGGGAGGAGGAGTATCTTTGATTGGGGGCACAGGTGTGTAGACTGGTCTTTTACCAGCCTGACTCTGAGTATTGTATGGAGTTCACGGGTTAGTAAAGGCATTGGCCTCAAAGGGCGGAATAGATTCATCAAAGAATCCCTGCAGTTCAGATTCTTCTTCATCCTCCCTGGAAGTTTCGAAGAAGATGGTATCATAGGTGAAGGCACTGTGGGTTGTTTCTTGGACAGGAGGCTCTGGGGGGGGCGTCGTGCGACTGCTGCCTGTCCAGCTGGGAGATCATGATGACCTTCTCTAGAGTGGTGAAATTTACCTCATTGTGCAAACCAGTATTGTGTAGTCTACACCAGTTAGTCATGGGCTGGAAGTCTATGATAGGTGTAAAATGTGATGGTCCAGCACCATTTTGGTTGGTGTTTTGGTTCAGAGGTGGGCCTCCGGTATTCGTGTTATTGTTCCATTGTTGTTGATTGGGCCTGGACCCATTGTTGAAGTTTCTCCCTCCGGCATTGTTGTTTCGTTGGCTGGAAAAAATGTTTCCCCTCTGGGCATTCGAATTCTGGGGTGCATAGGACCCCGCCTTCAGTTGGCCCATGTCCATACTCAAGGTGGACAACATTCGCCAGACGGATTCGACCTCGGTGGTCAACTGAGTGTTTGTGTCACAGTGTGACAGCTGTTGCTATTGTTGGCTTCTTGGGAAGGCAGCAGTATTAGCCAGAGTCGAGGGCGACAATCCTCCAGTCATGGATGACTGGAAGAATGGCACTCTGGATGGTTGTGTCTGAGGTTGTTGCATCTGCTGCGGCCGGTTCCAAGGGAAGACTTCCAGACCCGGTGTCACCTGGGTCTGGGCAGGGTAAACGTACCGTGCCTACTGGTCTATCAAGGGTGGCGGGGGATTCATCGCCATCGAAGGGGCGCCTATTTCCAGATTGGGGTTATAGCCCCCGGCATACACAGTTCCACCGGGGATCATGTTGAAAGGTGTGCTCTGCCCAATCCCGCCCGGGGATTTGTTGAGATCGCGCAATAGCTCTAGGGCCAGGTTGTAGACTTTTGCCAAGGTGTCTCAGTCGCCAGCAGCAGTTGTTCTCCAAAGGAGAGTGGCAACAAAAGGGTCCATCGCATTAAGATAGATTTGTATGGTTACGTCTGGAGATGGGATAAAAGGGCCCGTGCACCGCTTCAGGGCGCGTTGGAACCTATGGTTGAATGCTGCAAGAGGTTCATTGGGTTCCTTTCTAATGGAGATGAACTGGCTGTGGGACCAGGCTGGGTCCACGTGCACACGGAAGGTGGCCAAGAAGGCATCCTCCATATCCTGCCAAGTGTTGATGGAGTTGGCAGGCAAGTTAAGGTACTAGTTCAACTCACTTTGTCCTAGGGACAAGGGGAACATACGGGTCACAACATCTTCATGTTGGATCCGATGTCGACTCATGGCATCTTTGTATGCCTGTAAGTGTTCTTCTGCGGTCTGCAAGCCTAGGTGCTTGTATCGTGGGCAGATCTTCTCCGGGTGAGAGGGTAAATCATTGGTTGCGCCCGTAAAAGTGCCCATTAGGGACCTGGTGTTTCTGAAATATGCAGCCATTGGGGAAACTATATGGTGGGTAGTTTGGGTACTGGTTCCCAGGACTTCGTGAGAAGCTTGGTTATTCTGAGGTATGTGAGATCCCCAGACAATAGTGGCTAGTGTGATTTTTGAGGTCTAATTCTTTTGAGTAGGGGGCTCAAGTTTGATAAATCTTCTAGGATTTGGGGTAGACCTAAGGACTCTTTCAAATTTCGCTGGGGAGAAAGATCCAATTCCGCTGAAGGCTTGTCTCCTAAAACCACAACTCGAGGAACCCTCAGAAGGTGTAAAATCAAAATCTTGGGAAGGGGATGAGTTCATGCCCTCCCTCTAGCACCAGTTTCTATTGACGGAGTTTTGCTGACCGGGTCCGCCAACAGTCATAAGTTGTCACCGGGTTCCGGGGAAATCGGCCAACTCCGCCTGCAAAGGTTGTTCGGGGGAAATAAATCCTCCGGGCCTCCAAGCACCTGGGTGTCGGGTCACAACAGTGTGGGGCTCGGTTGGGAGAGGTGACTATTTTCAAGGGGGATAGCTGGTTTCTTCAACTCATCTTCTCCGGAGATTTGATCAAAGTAAGGGTTTTCTGAGCATTCTATACTTAGAAAATAAAATAAAAAAGATCCTGCAGGGTTAGAAGTATTTCATCTAACTATAGTCATGTGGAAATGTCTGGAACATCAATAATACTCTGGTAAACTACACTAAATACCGAAGAAACACATAACCATCAGCTAGCATTTTTATCAGTAGCGAGAATAAAGAGGTCGTTAATCTACTTTAACATACCAGAGTAAAAGACATAAAGAACATTAAAACATGAAATACCATTAACTCAGAAGCAGGAATGCCAACAACATTATTGCCAAGAATTCTTCCTTCTTCATTAATATTCAGTCCAGCAAGCACTAGTGCGTGATACAATGGCGGCTCTAGGGGAGCATCTAACTATCAAGAACAGAACAAATGGAGCATTGAGCTCTGCAACTTAAAAAGAGAAATCACTTTTCTATTGCTATGGACAACAAAATCATCAATTTTTCCGACCCTTGGAAATGGGCCAATTTGCCTATTTATACAACTCTCTTCTAACCCTAACCCTATTTTCATCATGTTCCAATAAAATATAATATCTAGGGGCCGGTACTACCTGCGCCACCCTACAAAAGACCTGGAGATGGAATAGGTCTGCCATGTCAGAAGAATAAGACAAGAATATATATTGGAATAATCGGTCTCGAGAAGAGAGCCGGAGAGGAGAAAGGAAGGAAGTAGGTTCCTCGAGGACCGAGGCTACATGCCTCATAAATGGGAAATGTGGCGCCCTGTCTCCAATGTGCCAGATGTACCTCTGAGTGGTGCCTCGAGAAGACCACCCTATCAGAAGACCAACTGTCGAGCCGATGCCCCTTGATGTGACCAACTACCTTCTGACAGCCTTTATTAACCGCTTTTGAAAGTGACCGGTCGGCCCCGGGGACTGGGACACGGATCACTTTAAACAATACAAAATTGTTGGATCTGGGACTCTGGGAACTTACGTCCCCAAAAGAATAAAGAATATTCAACACTCAAATTTCCCCCAGCCCCCGAAGAAAGCTCAAGGTTGCTTATTATCATTGAAGGCCTGAAGGAGGCGGGAAATGTCATCTTCGTCTATCTCTCTTAGATTGGCCCTTCTGTGCCTGGCCACTTCAACTTGTTCCCCCATGTCTAGAACATTTCCTTTAAATTCTCTGCCATTCTTGCAGCGTCATGACCCTTAAGTATCATCTTGGTTAGTTTCGCCATCTGGGCCCCATCTTTCCCCTCCGGGGATTGATACCTGGATTTCATTATTTCATCAAAACTCCCCAAAACTGAATCTTCGGGGGTATAAGTATCTGTACTAAGGGGATCAACCCCAGAAGCCTTTATCACAAAAGACTTGTATAAATTAGAAGAATACTTCACAGCATTTGTCTTTTCCTGTAAGGACTCTACCAGTTGCTTGGTTACCTCCAATGTGAGGTCAAGTCTGAAATGCTGAGTTCTTACAAAATCAAATGATTCCTCACCTAGAATTCTGGATTCAGAAATTATATCTTCTCCCAAGGTGAGGATCTCTTCGAGCTCCACCCTCCACGCTTGGTAATTTTTGGCATCACTCTCCCACTGGTCAATAAGCGCTTCCGCTTGATGGATAACTTGTCGGGCTATGTATAAATCTGGGAGAGTGGACACCAGGAAACGTCGGGTGTTTCTTATCTTCAGGGCGATCCATTCATCCACTGCCTGGGCCTTCTTTTTCATTACTTGTAGGGAGTCTATGTCACTCTGCGATAATTTCTCTGATGTGGAGGTCTCTAGAGGGGAGGCATTAATGGCTCTGGCCAGCTCAGTAAGCAATCCCATAAGATTTGCATTCTTTTCTTGCTCAGCCTTGAGCCTCTGGGGCTCTTTTTCATATCGGGCTTCAACTGCCCTTGCCGCCTGCTTAAGCAAGTCTACCTCGCCTTTCTTTCCTCTTTTGCCCAGGGACACCTCTGCAACATTGTAGTCTGCGGGATCTATGGTTGCTTCATCGGCGTTTGGGGGAGGTGTTGCCACAATGGCAACTGTTTCTCCGCCCGGCCCAGTTCGCAGAGTATGAACTATCTGGGCTTTCTTTGCCTTCGGCGGGGCCTGGACTTGGGCCATCATTTCGGCCAGGGAGAGAGGAATCACCAGAGCGGACTGAGCTTTTCTCTTCTTGCTCTCTACCAGCCACTGAGGGGGGAGGGGTGGCCTTCCTGCTAGAGTTTGTGCTCCTAACTCTTTCCCCGTATCCGGTGCCTGTTGCTCCTTAGTGACGTGGACTTCATCCATCCTCCCTGCCTCAATTTATTCTACAGCAACATCCTTTTCAACCTCCATCTCCTCAGCCTGGTCCTGTATGTTGATCACTGGGTCTGGACCTTGGTAGGATTCTTTGGGGATTTCTTCTTCAAGCTGCTCTTCTTCTTCTTCTTCTCCTTCTTGTTCTTCCTCTGCTAGGATTTCCTCCTCTGTTAGCAGTAGGGGAGGTATCGGGCCAAGATTTAGAGTTTGGGGCGCTGTGATTACCTGCCCGAAGGTGGCTCCCGGGAGTGGCCTTTGGAATGTGGCAGTTGGGTTTACGGTTATTCTCAGAGGTCCAGTTCCCCCAGCAGATGCTATTTGTTCACTTGGATTTAGTTGGTCCACTCCCGGACCTTGCATTTCTTGAGCCCCAGAGATAATTTGCGGTCTTGGCTCTTGTTCTTGTATAGGTTCCTGTCCCAAGTCTTCTAGGTCTGCAGCCTCTTGTTCTTTCTCCAGGACTTCTGTCCCTACTTGTGTGTCGTCCCCCTGCAAATTTCCAAATTCATCAGTTGCAAACACATCAAACTCCTCTTCTGGAGGGGGACTGGCTGGGACCTTTGCAGGCTCTACATCTTTCTCCATTTCTGGGGAACTGGAAGAAAGGATCTCTACTTCTCAGGGGAGGGATGCCCTTGGCATTGGTACCGGTTCTGCCTTGGCCTGCTTGATGTGCTTCCTTTTCCTTCGGGTGACCAAAGGTGGCCCCGCATCGGCTATTGCTATCGCTTCCATGGGATCCACCCCTGTTGCCTTCACCATTAAGGCTACCAGTGACGGGGAGGATGGAGGACGTATTGGTCTGGTCATGAGCAGGGGAGTGGCCAGCCTCATTATTAACTGCTCCCTCATTTGCTAGGAGGCTGCCACAGACTAATTGATCTATTCTTGTATCGGGACTTCCTGCACGGAGGGGGTTATAGCTATTCTCTTTCCTTTGTCTGCGCCTTGTGAAGAAGTCCCAGCCCCTGGGGTCAATCTAGGTACTGGCTGTGGTGCTAATTTTGGCGCCAGTCGGGGAGCTTGACGCATACTCCCGGGGCACACCCTTTTAAAATAGGTGTGACTTCGCTCGACCACATCTCGAGTGAAGTGCTCAATCGTGGGCCCCTCCTGGGCGGCCCAATCCATTGCTGATAGTGCCATTTTATTGATCCCCTTTTCTTTGTACTGGGGATCTATGGTGGGGGCGGCGTCAGAGAAGCCTGTTGAGAATCTCTGGAGCTTCAGTTCCTGCATCATTCCAGCTGTCATTCTGATATAGTGCCTGCTCCACACCTCCACATCATCCTGGAAATCAGCCCAAAAGTCTTCCATGTGTATATAATGGGGCTCTGAAGCCCGGGGCATTGCTGTTGCAATTCTGCCATGTGGATCAAAATTTCTCCGCTCCAGATAAAATTCTTGTAAGTTGTAACTCTTCAGCTCATTGTCTGCCTCCTTTGCGGTGACCAAACCGTATGTGTAGTTCCCACAGGTAACTAGGAATGGGACGTTGGGGACCTTCTTCAGTGCAAAGAAGGCATGCAACTCCATCATTTGCCGGTAATATTCCAGTAGCACGATCTTGTCCCCACAATGCTTGGGCAACAAGTAGGGTTTCTTGGAGAAGTCGGCGACCCTAATGTATGTATGTTTTTGGAAATGGATATAGTAGTTCCCATAACTACTAACTAGCTTCATCGCCTTAGTGGATAGGTTGTATCCAGCGTCCCGGGTGGGTGTGAGCAGGTGATAGTAAACGAACGAATCATTTACTCGACAGAAACTGGGGAAGCTGGCCTCCCATTGAATCTGTGGGAAATGGTCCCACGGTGCTTTTTGTCCTGGGCCAATCCCAAGCATGCTATCTGTAAGTAGGCCATTGGAGTGGGGCCTCTGCTAGGCCAGGGCCCATAAAACATAAGAAGACATGTAGAACTTCTTCTTCCTGTTCGCCTGGAGGAACTGGGAGTCGACGTGATTGGAGATTATTGTCGCCCAGTCGAAGAATTCTCTCTTGGTGGAGATGCCAAGGAGGAAATAGTACATCCATTTGGTAAACTCCTAGGTGGAGGGCTGCACAAATACCCAGGTTAATGCTATTATCCCCATCTGGATGCTCTCCTTGAATTCAGAGCGGGGGGATTTCTATCTTCATTCTCTTTGGGTCCCTCTTCGGGGCCTTGAGCTAATGGGTATTCATGTACACCCAGGCAGCATCCTCCAGTTGTGTAAACTGTTTCAAGGCGTCAGTCCTTGTAACCACCGTGGCTCTATCAAATTACAGGATACCCAGGCCTGCCTGGAATGTGACTAGGTCGAGGGACACTAGTGGAGTGGGGTATCCTGTGGGTTCTGCAGCTGCGAGCATAACGGCCTAGACAGAAGAGTTGTAGTTGGCAGCTAGTGTTAAGATAAGCTCTGGAGATTGCACGGAGCATGGGAATCAAGCTACCCAGAGGATCCCGGAACCTCCGACGTTAATTGTGAGTTGATCTCCTGCATGTCGCTAGATGTGCATTACCTTTACCAGGGCCTGCATTTCTGCCCAAGTTTTGACATTGGCGTCGGTCATTAGTTTTAACTTGGACTCAATCTTTGAGCCCATAATGACATTATCTTGTACAAAATTCATGGTGAGGGGAAGATTTTCCAGGGCTTTCTCCATTTTTGACTTTGCTGATGCCCTGGTTTCTGTTGTGGTTGGTAATTCCAGACTTCTGGGAGGAGATGATGCGGACGCTTCAGACATGTTTGGAAGATAACTCCGGGAACTTGCAAGATGAAGTGACCATTAGAACATGTTTATCAAAGTAAAATAGTTACTCCGGGGTCCGGAGATCTTACCACCGCGACGTTTGCTTTCCTGAAAAGTTAGTATCATGCAAAGGTGACCAAAATGAAAAACACATCGTGAACTTAAGATATCATTAACATACATCCAGGTCTAGGAAATTTTATCACACTTAGCAAAGACACAGGATGGATGGTGGTAAGAGGCCCGAAGCCCAGAGAAATAACCATTAGCAAAGATGTATAAAAGGCAAGTTGTCAAACCCACGTGGGCGCCATGTGCGTTAGCATTAAATGGATGCGATGGCGATGACGGTGGAGCCAACTGTCTGAACGTGCAAAAAGGGAAAGCCACTTGGCTGGAATTGATTGCGTGCATGGGACATAAATGAGGTTCTGACAGACTTCATGGAGGAGAGAGAAAACTACCTGTTTGAAACCGGTGGGGAGCCGAGTTTCAAACAGGTGGTTTTCTGCCTTGAAGCGAGTTTGAAGGCAAAAAAACTAGAAATGGGGGTGACTCGACCAGCTAGCCAAGCCACCCAGAAGGATATACATAGAGCCAAGGGATATACACATAGAAATGGGGAGATATACAAATACTATATTACAACTATATACATGAATATACAACGTGAGACGACGTCCGCGGGAAAACCAGATGAGATAGAAACAGATATATACAACTATCTACACTATATACACCATTTTACAGAAAAAAACTCCTGCACAGAGGGCGAACAACCCTCTGGCAGAGCTGACCCACCAACGGGCGAAAAAACCAGGAGACAACAGACCAGCCGAGACCAGGAAACAAAACAAACAGAAACAAAATGAAACAAAGCAAAACGGAAGGAAACCAGAGAGCGAAAGAAAGACATAGGCGGAAAAGAAAAAACACCAACCTGAGAATGTAGAAGGCAGAGGAAAGGAAGGATTTACCATGCGAGTTCTGCAACAACTTCAGTTGTCAATCGGTCAGAATCACCACCACGGAGCACTTGCACTTGCCTGAGAATGACTGAAAATTGTTAAGCGCTGATTACCATAAACTTCCTGCAAATGCTCTGTTAATCGCTTTGAAATTGCTCTTTAATTCGCTCTAAGTGCTCAAAGGTTTTAATCACGGTAAACGTGAAAATGATAGATGACCTCTATTTATACCCGCGGTAAAAAGGCCATCCTCCTCCTTCCGGCGATCTCTGGACTGCCAAAAACCTCCGGACCCCGGGCCCGAGGATCCCTTGCGATGATATCCCTAAGAACATCACGACGAAGAATCCCAGAGTGCGGAATCCGGTTCCCAACAAAAAGCAACCTCCGGGACCGGAGTCCCGAAGACGGAAAACAAACAAACAAGACACAACGCCGGGGAAGAAAACCCCAGAGAAAGAAAACAAAAAGGGAAAGAAAGACAAGGCAAAGCCGTAAGCAAAAGAAAAAAAAGGGGGACCCAACATTTTGCACACAAAATGTAGGGACAGGGATGCAGGGCATAACACAGTCCTTTAGCTCTAGCTTCCTATTATTTTTTACTTTCCTTTATCTTCTCCAAAATCTTCTTGAGGGTAAGGTCATATTCAAAATCTACATTGGCCTTAGTGGACATGTAGCAAGGCACCTGCTCTTTGTCTAAGACACTTTGAACTTCTCTGAGAACCCTCAGTGCTTTGTGCTCCTTAACCTATACAACCAAAGTAACCTACAAGGCAATATTCCAAGTAATGAGCCTTTGTAAAGATTCGGTAAGAATTCTACCTCTACTATTGAATATATCATTATTCCTAAGCTTCCAAATGTGCCAAAGGATATAGAGAGAAAGAATAGACTAGAAAGTGTTACATCATTTATCCAGTCCTAATATAGACCCATAAATAACCCCCAACAGAGAGAAATTATCATTTATCTCCAGACCAAAGAGACTCCATACTACCTTGGCAAAGATGTAGTCAAATAAAATGTGCAAAATAGAGTCAGATTCATGGAAAAAGGAGCAGGAATTTGGCTCCCTATCTAGTTTATTAACAGGTAATATATGCATAAGAAAGTGCCACATGAAACACAAAATTTTTTTCTCAATGGGGATGTGCCATATTTTCACAAGATGTTTACTCCAAGTAGTATAGTCTAGACTAAGGTTCCATTTTGTATTAAGATGCTAAAAAATATCAATAGTCCCAGCAAGAATCTTATAGACTGATTTGGCTTTAGTATTCTGAAGGGGGGTACCATCAGACCATTTAAGAAAGGCTAGCCTACCCATATTAGCATAATAGGGTGTGGGCAATTTGAGAGGTAGGCTTACCTCCTTTAGGATGGAATAAGCTCTCTAGTGGGATGGGGGAAGATCAAACTCATTTACCAGCTCCTTCCAGGTGACCAAATCCTCATTACAAACAATATATGAGAAGGAGTTGATGCCCAAAGAATCTCATTTCCTCATAGAGGATCCATGCAGCAACACCAGAGGCTTATCTCCCTTACTGAGATTCCACCAAACAGACTATTCTCTACATATGTTCGGGTTATGGTCAAATATTCCATTACCGGAGACACAATTTCTTACCTCCTCCCATCCCTTCCAAATGGACTGGAATACAATAGACCCTACCACTTTCAATTTAAAATTCCTTGATAGAAGGTCATTAATAGGAAGGTTTTTCCAAGATTTAGCATGGGCAGGTGTAGCTCTACTAATGTTTTTTATGATCAAAGTATTCCAAGGCTCATTCCCTTGAGTGGATTTGGCAATCCATTTGACCACCAAGGAAATGTCTTGCCATCTTTTCTCTTTCAGCCCTAGTCCTCCTTGCTCAATACTTTGGATGCACCAGTCCCACCTAACCACATGTCTCTTCTTATTTACTTTTCAATTAGACCATAAAAAGTCTCTGATGACCTTTTGGATAAAATTAATCTATGATTGATTAAATATCCAAGTCGTCGAGTAGTATATTATATATGCAGATAGAATCTTCTAACATACTTGCAATCTCCCTACCAGAGAGAGAAACCTGTTGTTCCACTTGTTTAGTTTCCCTTCAATTCTATTCTTAACCCAATGCCACATATATTTCAAGTCAAGGTTGACCAAGAATGTTGTGCTTAGGTATCTAACCTAATGTAGGGGTCCTCCCTAAGAGAAATCAAACCCTTTACACTAGCTAGGTGGAGAATCTTCCCAACCCAACAAGGTGGACTTAAGGATGGATACTTTTCTACCCGAGGCTGAGAAAAATATCTCCAATTTTAGTCATGAGATTACTAAGTTAATCTCTTTTATCTCTATAATGATGGAAGTGTCATATACAAACTAGACATTAGACATATCCTTATTATCTGGCAACAATAAACCCTTCACTCTAGGAGAAATTGAATTGTCCCTGAGAATATAAAATAATGAGTCTTCCGCAATTAAAAAAAGGGTTGGGGAAAGGGATTTAGATCTAGTTCCATTGATCTCCACAACAACTGTAGATCCCTTCATCAGTGACAACACCATTCGATTGAATGCTTTGGTTAATCCTAGTGGTTCTAACATCATCAAGATGAATCTCCACTCAATCATATCATAAGCCTTCTCATAGTCAATCAATAACATACTGACATGTTGATTGGAATTCTTGGACCAATCTACGACCTCCTAGAAAGTCATAATATTTTCCAATATGTACCTACCTTTCACAAATCTAGTTTGGGTGGGGCTGATCACTTTAGGCAGAATATCCACAAGCCGTCTAGCTAATAGTTTGGCCAAAATTTTGAAGGACACATTAAGAAGGGTAATTGGCCTCCAGTTCTTGATAAGTGTCTTATCCCCATCTTTCAATATAAGCTTAATAGTTCCTGTATTGATCCTTGATCCCAGTGTACCTTCCTCTATAGCCTCATTGTATACCTATAGCAGGTCCTGACCAATCCAATCAATGTTCTCTTTATAAAATTCAATAGGTAATCCATCAGGCCCTGGTTCCTTCTCATTACTCACATTGAGAATGGCCCCATTAATCTCATCAACTGAAATAGGTCTGCTCAAGGCGAGAGCATCTTCTTCACTTAGTTGAGGAGGAATAATACTTTTTATCTTGTTCCTCACTTCCTCCATAGTTGTCCCCTGTTCGTCCGAGGTGAAGAGCTTGGAGTAAAAGTCTACAAAGGCTTGTAGAATCTGCTCCTGAGAACTAATAGTATTCCCTTCCTTGCGGATACAGTCAATCTTGACCTTGGATTATTTTCTTTTGAGAAACTGGAAGAAATACCTCGATCCACTTTCTCCATCCTTGATCCAATTAACTTTGGTTCTGGTCTTGGAACCATGGATCTTGTACTGTTGCTTTCTTCTCATTGAGTCCCTGGTATAGGTTAAGCTTTCCAGAGCGTCATTATTAGCAGGATATTTTTGAATGGTCTATTCTACTTGAAAAATCTTGTTATGTAATTTAGCTTCTAATCTCATATAGTGTTTGGCTCTTTTCTTTTCCACCACTTGAAACATGTTTTTCCAACTCTCAATACATTGTACCCATTTCTCAATGGCACTCTGATGATTAGCTATATCATTGTTGAACCGCCTGAGCATGAGAACAACTGCCTTGATGTCATTATCCCCCATGAGATTAGTATTAAGGGAAAATGAATTAAGGCCCTTTCTAGGTTGTGAGGTTCTCTCCAATTGAAATATTGAGAAATCTATAAGGTGGTGATCAGACAAAGTGTATCGTATCACCCTAACACTCACTCCATTGTTATCCTTATTGAAACTAAAGTGGTCTTTGTTAACATAAAATATGTCCAACTTGCAATAAAATCTTTTGTTCCCCTTTTGAAAGTTATACCACATGTTCCATATCCCCTTGTACTCTATCTTCTGTCCAACAAGGGGATCAAACAAGTTAAGTTTACTAATCATTTTGCACCAAAATTATTTCTCATTACCTTTCCACTCCATTTTAGACCCCCCCCCCCTTTATCCTATGGGGATTCCACCATGTTAAAGTCCCTTCCAAAAATCCATGGTAGATATTTCATGCTACACATCCAATTCCAAACCTTAATCATATCATAGTGATCATTGGGTGCATATACCGAACAAAGGCCAAATTCAAACCCTTCATACTTCAGAATCACCTAGCCTATTCTATTGCATAGGGAGAAACCCCAGTCAATGATCATCTTATGCCATCTAGGATTGATCAAAATTTCACATGCCCCTTTTCCTTTTGGTTGTTTGGTGTAGAAAACCTTAGCATATTACCAGATGCATTTCAGAGCCACTTTTAACGTGAACCCAACTGCTTTAACTTCTTGTAATAGAAGAAAGTTAAAACCTTTCTGCATTTTAATAAACCTCCTAATGACATACTTCCTATATGGGGATTTGAATCCCCTCACATTCTAAGATGCGCACCTGATCTCCATAATCAACTTAAGAGTCAGGATCCATAGGAGCTTGGAAGCTCTTGAAACAATTGGGTAATTTTCTCTTTTGGATTTTCAATGGTTTGATGTTGGAAACATTTTTGGGTGGCCTACCTCTCTTCCTTCTGACCTTGGGCTCCTCACCCTCATCTTGAAGCTTATCTCCTACCCTGAAACTCTCTAAACTAGCTTTACCAGCTATAGGCTTCTTGTACTTCTTCTTGGCATTGAAAATAAAACCGCTCTGCAATCCATCTTTGAACTCAATAATTGCCAACTCTAACCCCCTGATGTCACCTTATTCAGAGTTGGGCTCATCTTCAACCCCATCTAATAGTGAGGTGGTGGTGTCTGGAAAATAAATTATATTCTCCATGGGAGCGGAATGACTCTCCTTGGGAGTGGGGAAAAAAGGTAATGGGGCTAGGACAACCATAATATAAACATTGTTCAACTTATCATCAATATCATATGCTTTTCTAATAGAATCCAGTCTGCCAAGGGGTTCTTCTTCAACCCTACTAGCCTCCTCCGGGCCAGAACTTGGGGGTATCTCTTTTTTCCTATTATTAGTGTCCCCCTAAACCACGAGAAAGCTTTCTCATAGTACAGAGCCCTGTTTGGGGGATGTAATGGTTAGATCAATCACAGGAGTTCCTAAGGGAGGAGGGTTCCTAAATCTATGTTTGAGGCCCGAAATCCTTTTAAAATTATTAAGAACAATCTTTTGAGAATTCTAAGTCCTATGTTTGGGTTTGGGATCCCGTGAAACCAAACCAAAATCAATGTCTTTAACCTGGGGTAGGGAATCCAAAACATCGAGGTTAGACATAGTAGGTAGGATGGGACAAGAGTTCTTATTGAATATAGTTCTCAATGATTATAAGGAAGCCTTGAGATCATATGAGGTTACAGGAGTATCCACATCTAGGTTTTGAGGGATATTAGTCTATTTTACAAGTTTCACAATACCATCAATACCTATGTTATCAGAGCTGGGTAACAATGTTTTCTTCTTCTTCTTTATGAGAGGAAAATAATGCCTCATGTGACCCTCTCTTCTACATTGGAAATAAGATTTAAGACCACCCAAAAAGAAAATAGGGAAAGCGTAGGACTATTCACCAAGTTCAAAAACAATTTCACTAGGTAAATCTTTCCTTGGGTTAGTCGTAATCAAGACTCTAGCATCTGTATGAGGAAGCAGGATATTTGTTCTATCAACTCTGAGGATAGTACCAATTGGTTCCAAGGCTTGTGGGATAATGTTCCACATGGAGAGAGGAAGGTTGACAATATTAATCCAACATGGGCTCGAAAGGGCCAAACCTTCATTATGGACAACATCAGATGACCATGGAAAAATCCTAAAGCAAGCAGAGCCAATCTTCAAAAATTTTCTGCTGACAATTTCTCTCTGGGAGTTAGGGTTAGTGAAGAAAATTTAAAAAAAAATCCTTTTTGAATCATCCGAAGAAATAAAAAGTGAAAGCCAAATTTTTTTCCCCAAATTTTGTTAATCCAATCATTGAGGAAAGTTCTTGAAGGAAGTTTATTAATGTCTTGGACAACCAGGAAAATAGTTGAGTTCCTAATTTTATCCTTCTCTACCTCGATAGCCAAGGAAATTTATTCATTAGGCTTGATAATACAAGTAGTAGTAGGGGTATCATTCTTACCTCGATCACAACTTCCATCTCTTGGGTTTGGGTTTCTTCCACCATCGACCACAAACTTGGCTCCAGATAGGATCAGGACTTCCACGCTCAACACCTTCTTGAAGGTTCTAACCCTAGCCTCTGTGGTTTCTCTCAGTGAATGCGAGCCCATAATTGATACACCACCTAGAAATGGACAAGGTGGGTGTATAGAAGACCAACATTAACTGTTGTTAGCTAAGGATGGCCTCGTCAATGCTGCCAATTTGCAGAGCCCATTCTTTTCTCTCTCTTTGTTCAAAAGGTATTTGTAAAATGTCATTTAATCATGTTTTTAGATAATTTTAGGTTATATTTAGGGTTTCTTTCATCATTTTTATCTGAAATATCACTTTTACCCAATTTTTTATCGCTAATGCAAATTCTTTCATCGCTTTTAAGCATTATTTTGCCACATATCCTAGGGAAAAATAGGTTATTTTGTGTCGCTAATGCATAATGTTTCATCACGTTTACTGTTACCTATTTAGTTTGCACACTAAATTGCTAAATGGAAACTACTTCTACATTGAATCATGAATTGAAAGGTTGCTATTCTTAGTTACAGAATCAATTAAATGGAGAAAATAAAGTGCAGAATGCAGAAATAATTGATTAAATTGTTCACTTTTATTCAAATATGAAATATAAGTACAGAGGCAATGCATTTTTTCATGACATATTATTCAAATGCTATTGTTACAAAGGTACAATGATTGTTCAGATTTCAATTTTAAAAAGTATTTACAATGCATTCAGATCCACACAAGCTATGGAAACTATTAACGCTACATCTGAATAAACACAATGCAAATATAAAGAAGTAAAAGGATAGAGGGAAAGCCTCCATTGTCTGAGAAGAGAAGCAATATTTGGCTTTGTGTTGGAAATCTGGGCTGCATCTCCAACTTTCGCAAACCTGCAAGACATAATTAAGGAGGAGTCAGTTCAGAAGAACTAAGCAATGGAGACATTCCTAATACCTCTACACTACTCTAAAGACATCAATATGCTTACTTAGATAAAGCATTAAAAGATGCAAAGGAGAAGGAAGAGAACAGAAAGGAAATCATTTTTTATGCTAATGTTATTTGCTTCGTGTATAGATTCAAGTATGAAGACCAAGTAAGTTGTTGAAAGGACACACATTCATTACAAGTGTGAAACTTTCCAACTGAAGTCATGAAGAGGCGAAGACCTGAAGACTAATTAAGGAGGTTGTAGAGGGGACATACACACATTATAAGTATGGGACCTTTTGACTGAATTAATGATTCTGTAGAAGACCGGCTGTTGATGGGACATGACATTATGTCATGAAACCTTTCAGCCTCAAAAAATCAACCATTCAGTGCCACAGAAGGTTTTCTTTTCATTCCAAAAGGTTTTCTAGAATTTCTACAAAAGATGTTATTCTGCACGTGCCAATTTGCAACTGATTACAGTAGAAGGTATTTATCAAATTCTGCTACTTGAAGTTATTATGTAGAGTATTGTCTGTTATATATATCAGTATTACATTCAAGAAAATATTCATGTCATGATGGATTAATTTTCAGTTTCTATGAAGAAAACATAAAGCTTGTAAAATCATGTATCACGACAATGTATGACAGATCTGTATATTTTTCAAATACTTGCATAAGTATCAGATCAGAAATTCAATGGGGGATAACAGTTTTATTAAGATGACAAAAGTATCATGGGTTTTTTGTAAGCAAATGTTGTCATAAAGTGTACATGTTGCTGCTAATTACATAAAAGAATGCTACAAGATTGAAGAGTATCATAAATGTTTACCAAAATGTATCTTTGAGTGTCAAGAGCCATGCTTGAACTCCATTGATAATATACAAACATTCTTTTTTTTTACATCTTATTGCATTCCTTCTAAAAAATTCTTATTTCAACATCAAAGGAGAACTGTATTTAATATCTACAAAGCATGGTAACACTAGTTCTAAAGCAGTGAAAAAATATGCAGGACAGTCAAGAATTAACAGCAATATGGATGTTAACAGATGACAAAACAATTCACAAAATGTTGTTCAAACAAAGTATGAATATTGGTTGCAGAAGCTTGAACATTCTTTGTTTTAAAAAAAAAACCAGTTAAAGTAAATCATGAAGTGTTGCTGCTAGTGTCATGAATGGTCGAGTGTTGATATAATGTTACAACATGGTCTATATTGATGCATTGCTACAACATGTTAAAAGTAATGTTGACATGCTTCATGATTATGGGAAATGTGTATTGTCTTGATTGGATCCTCACCAACACAAGGAAGGTGACCCTAAGAATTAATATGTGCAGCCATAAGTAAAGAAATATGAAATTTTTCCGATTAAACATGAGATAACAATTATCATTGGAAATAGGAGATGTTTAATTATAGAAAATAGAGTACAATATACAGTCAGAAGTACCATTGAGTAGCCATGAGCTACTGTAGAATTGTCAAGTAGCAACCAGATCAACGGAAGCAGTTCTGAAGAGTTACAGTCACATTGAAGGGCGACAATACAATGAGTTATTGCATAAGAAGCAACATTCTAAAAAGAAAATAGAAGGCATATGTATAAAAGCCAAAATGAACACCATGTAATGAGAAAATTGCTGCTATTACAATGAAATTTCCTAAAATGATCTGATACAAAAGTTCATCTTTTCATACTCATGATTCAACAGAAGGCAAAAATAAAGGAAATATTATGTTCAAGGCAAAACAAAGGCATGATATCATTTTCGATGCTAGAAGATTACACTCAGCCCTAATGAACATAATGGTTTTATTCATTTTCCAAACTGTTAAAAGGATCAACAAGTGAAATTCTAGGAATCATATTCATTAAACCCTATAAGTTGGTTTATTAATAGTTTTTGGAATATTCAGTGCTTTCTTTTCAAGTTTTCTTCAATTTCAAAGCAGGTTTTGTCGATCACTTTTAACAAAAGAGGAATGCCATGGAAAGATATCATAATGTCAAATGAAGTTATATACTTACATGACATCAATGGTTGTTTTTTGTTAAGAACAGCATGACAACGTTGTTTTGGCAATATCACATGAAGGTTCATACATAGTCGGGAGTACAGTGGAGTCTACAGGATAACCTATCATTTTCATGGTTATAAGTATGGAAAATGTGCCAAGGTTTTACATAAGTCATGTTTCTAAATCTGGAAATTTACAAAGAAAGTGCACAACAACAACATATATTTTTCTTCTTGCATCAAATGTCACCAAGTAAAGTTTCAGAATATAACCACAGGGAAAAAAGAGGAAAAAAAAATGGAGATCTTACCTGCAGCCAAGGAAAAGGGAGTAATAATGTCTATAACAAGCATGTCATTTTTCACCAGCAATGCCATCTTTTCAAAACTTCAAACCCTCAAGTCAAAGCAGAAAGAGAAACAAGAAAGAAAAACAACAAGTAAAAGGAGTTTTTAAAACTATAGAAGGTAAAGTTCATAGCATCTTCCTATGGTGGCTAGTAGCATTTCAACCAAAATTCTTTTTTCAAACCCTCATTCCCATGGCGGCCAGAACAACTGAAAGAACAATAATAGTTGAGAAGAGGCAAGAAGGATGTAGAGAAACCCTCATGGTAGCGGCATAAACACAGTTCGAACAACCCAAAAGTAGAATGGAAGCAGCTACCAGCAATGAAGAAAGAACAACATGAGCGAAGGATGATTCCCACAGTAAATATGGAGTACACATCAGTTGTGGCAAGTTAAAAAATCTATTCATCCATGGCGACGGCCTAAAAAAGACACAACAACAGCAAAGTATCCAATGAAGGAAAAGAAGAAAGAGCCATAGCACCATCTTCTAGTTATCAACAAACTCTATGCAAAGAAGAGAGCAAAAGTGGCGGCACATCACTAAGACCAGTAGCTCAAACGCTAGCATGGCGGCAACAGAGCTCTCCAAGCAACAAGGCCAAAGAAAATGAATGAAATTAGGTTAAGATTAGGTTTCTACGCCATAGATATTTGATGGATTTCAAACTTTCATGTAATTGAGTTAAATCCCCAATGCTTAGGCCACGTCTCCATTCTTTGCTCCTTTTAAAGATTTCGTAGGTGTTGAAATATTTAAATTTAAACAATAACAATAATAATAATATTTATAATTAATATTCAATAGATAAGTTTATCTATTGAGTATTAATTGTAAATGTTATTGTTATTATCATTGTTTAAATTTAAATATTTTTATTATTTATTGATATGGTTGCTATCTAGTAGATTTAATACTTACTAGATATTAATTATATCAATTAAAATTACGAATGCTTAGGAAGTCTTTATTTATGATGGTTAAGGTTATTATTTCAACTCATTTATTATCCTAACTATTATTTTATTATATCTTAATATATCTAATCTTAAACAAATAAATATAAATGTTTGTTTAAAATTAAATGTATTAAAATATTTATAAATAATAGTTAGGATAATAAATAAATAAATATAAAGTCTAAATTATCTACTTATTAATTATTAATCGATATCACTTTAAAATATCAATTTTATAAAACAAATCACTTAGTGTTCATTTTATAAATTAAATATACTAAGGTATTACAAAGTAATAATTAATAAATAGATATTTTAATTGTTCTTGAGGGGGAATATTCTTTTATGCACAACCTTGTGGGTAATATTAATTATTTGTCACAATTATAAGACAATTAATTATCTTAAGTGCAATCTAAAGGGTTGTCTTCTCTAGGAGTTGTCTTTGAGTTGAGTTACACATTTTAGAGTTGACCAATAGTTGACTTCCTGTCTCATGAGCGTTTCTGGGAGAGTCATTCTGATCTTGCTTAGTTTTGCTGTTGTCAAGGGATTATTTACAACACTTGGGCCTGTTTACAGTTACAGTTCAGTTATGATAAGTTTTGGGGGCCTTTTTTACAGCAATTTGATCACTATTGATAGCAGTTTGGCCCTGATTTGGTGGGATTTGTCTTCATATCCAACCCCCACAGATTCTACATGTTTTATGGAGATATGGAGTAGTTTTGGGGGATTTTGAGTTACACTTTAATTATGCATGGTTTGGTGGAGTTGTTGGAGCACTTGGACTTCAATTTCTGATAGTTATGACCCTGATTTAATGGATTTTCTTCCTGCATCCGACCCTTTGGATCTGATACCTATATTATTGTATTTCCACCTCATTATTGGGGACCTTCTTTTCTTCACATGTTCTTGCACATTGCAGACTTGTGAATGTATTGTAAGGACATTTTGTAGTAGAGTTTTGATAGCATTGGTATATTGATACAACGGTTCCTTCTCATTGGTTTGAAGTGCAATATTGTGGATCTTCTTCCTTTTAAGTTGTGTTATCCTTCTTTTAAGCTATATCCCTTGATGCATATTCAAATATTGATACTTGTTATTACAGGTCTTTGCTTGTGAGTCCTAGTTCTCTGCTGAAAATTGGTGAAACCTAGTTTCCCTTTCAAAGCTAAGGATTCCAGATCCTTGCATAGAATCATTGTTATAGTTTCATGTTGTCTGAGCATTGAGAGCCATTGGTATTTTTGTGATTCATGTTGATTCATTCAAAGTTACAAACAAATTGTTTGGTGTATCACCTCCTTTAGATTTTTTCTAGGTATTCGTATTATCCTTCTACCTCTTTCCCACATACACACTTAGCATTAGGTGATATCCTGAATTTAACAGGAACCGACCTAGAATCCAGAGATTCATTCTCTCATCCACCTAGGAGAATGTTTCTATGTTTCAACAAGATGGCTAGATTCTACATCTAGCTATAGGCACAATCCTGATTGACAATAGTTTTTGGCATGCCCGGTGGGACCGAACTGCTTCACAGTTCTTCCAAATAATTATTTCTTATTGCTATTATTGGTGT
This sequence comes from Thuja plicata, assembly GCA_018584345.1. NCBI lineage: Eukaryota > Viridiplantae > Streptophyta > Pinopsida > Cupressales > Cupressaceae > Thuja > Thuja plicata. Next base: position 198,707 of record MU223780.1, on the reverse strand, counting down.
GAGCAACAGTATTTCTACCTTTTTGAAGGTATTTTTACCAGCACCTGGCGACTCTGTTCTAAAATTTTATTATAGATCCAGTAGCAGATTTATCTTAATGAGAAGGAATCCTACAAGAGCAAACAACGAAGGGTTCATTTATCAAGAGCTTCAGCCCAACATAAGAGGTAGCAGATCAGCAAGAAGAAGTAGTCCATCTCAAGCTTCTGGAGAATCTTCCTCATTTCTCAAGGGCTCTAATTTTTCATTATTCAAAATCCTATCTTTGAAGATCAAGCTGCCATTACCGAAAGCCATGAGATAATTATTGAAGATTTTAGTTTTCCTGAAGATTTAAGCATGCTTGATAATTCTGGATCAGAATTACCTTTTCTTGAAGAAAGAGAAAAGGATCATTTCACTGCTGTAGCATCCACAAGTGGTACTGCTACCCCAAGATTGAAAACATATCAAAGAAAGGTAACTCAATCTAACAATTTTATTGTACCTCCTCTAATTTAGCAACAAGTGCCACCGGTATAGATGGCCTTGAATTTTCCATTTGTGGCTTTCGATGCTGGTAGCCCATTACAAATTGTTTCTCAACATGATATTTCACCAGCAACACTAAAAGGTTTGATGTATTTTAATGGTGAGGGTCATATTTCAGCAATAGAGCATATTAAAGATATTGCTACTCTTCGTGGATTACATCAAGTCACACATGATGATGTAGCACTTAAATTATTAGCAGCTTCTCTTAAAGGTAAAGCCTTAATTTGGTTTCAAAGTTTAGCAGTAAATTCAGTTGCCACATGGGATGACTTAGGAACCATTTTGATCAGTAAGTTTGAGGATAAATCAGATAATTTGTCATTAGTTAAATAGTTGACTACCATTAAAAGAAGTGTTAATGAGCATATTTCAGATTTCAATTTTTCTTTTCAGAAAACTTGGGATAGAATTCCAGTATCTGTCAAACCTTCTAATGACTATGCATTTTTGTTTTACCTAAAGGCTTTTAACAGTGACATTTCAGTGATGATACAGTCTATGGGAGGGCATACTTTACCAAATGCATATGATATTGCTGTAAGAGCTAAGAATAGCTTGATACAAGCTAGCAAGTTACCTCCAAGGCCTCCAATGCCTTATTGTGCAAAAATTCAGCCAGTGGTTCCTGTTGTTTTACCACCTTTAGTTGTTATTCTACCAGTTCCAGCACTTAATACAACAGACCTCCTCAAACTTCTTATCAACAAAATAGACAAACAAATCAAGCTTCTAGTTCAAATCAGCCAAGGCAAGCTCAAGGGCAGAAAAGGAATTATGGTCAAAGAGCTGGTCAATCGTATAACTATGCAACTCCTAGTACTTCTCAGGAGATTGTCATTGTTCCTCAAAACAACTATGCGCAAGAGTTAGAATGGTGTAATACATGTAATGATGGGCATTATTAGCTTAATTGTCTGCATGCATTTGATGTTAGTAATAACTGAGAGGGGGGGGGGGGTGAATTAGTGGCCTCAAACAAATATCCTTTTAAACTTCAATCCACCAATTAATACACCTCAGATTATTAAGTACCTACAAGATGTATTCCTTTGAAATACTTGAAATAAATAACTGTCTGTCGGTTTACCTTGTCTATCCTTATTCTCCTTGATAACCGATAAGCAGTAAACTATATTTACCAATACTCAAAAATATGTAGAGTATACCAGTCAATCCATAAATGCTTATGTGAAATGTAAAATACTAAAGTAATAAACCATACACACATAACACAAGGATTTTAATGTGGAAACCCTATTAAGGGAAAAATCACTGGGACCGGTACCCCAAATTTTCACTCTTCTGAAGTGAGCCCTATTAGGAGCCAACCCTATTAAAGGTTACAAACACACTGTTAAGTGCGACCTTGTTAGAAGATTTTATACATAGGTTGTCACTTAGTATCTGGCATCTACGCTACCATCCTTGAATCAGTCTCTTGACTGTCAATAGGCTTTATGCTAATCTTACTACCATCCTTGAATCAACCTTCTTCTTAGACTGTCAATAGGCTTTAGGTAAGACTGATGCTACTATCATGAGTCAAACTTTTGGTAATATGTTAGGATATACCTCAATTACAAAAGACTATTAAGTCTTGCTCTGTTAAGAGACTTAATGCTTCAATGGTTAAACTGAAACAAAATGACCTGCTTCTAATGCAACTGAATTGTAGATTTTCAGATCTATTTACTTACAATATCTTCCTGATCAATGTATCAATTCAATTCCTTTGTACTTAACTCTTTCTACTCTGTGATGTTGTGCTTTTCTGTTTGTTGGTGTCTGCAGAATTCTTTAGCTCTCCCTTAGCTTGATTGATGAGGACTGCATGAAGTTTATCCTTCATCAGTTTCTCTTTAGCATCTTCTATCAATTCACTCCCCCGTGTATCTGATTGCTTACGGAAATTAATTATGCTTGTCTCTTATATAGACATGATATTCCTTAATTATTGGTTCTTGGTTGTAAAAACAATCTAGCCAAATTGATTTATGGCTTTAACTCCTGATTTATGTCGTAGTTATCTTCTTGCCAGCTGTACAAATCAATTGCTTAACTGCAGTTTGAATAAAACAAATAAAACAACTAGTTAAGTCTATCCTTTAGCTCTGCCAGCTAGATATTTTGTCATTTTATGATCTCTTTGTTCTGTCGGTCATTTCTGCAGTTCGTCGCCGGTGACAACTGCCAGTTTTGTCAGTGCAACTTGAGTTAGCTTCGGGAACTCCATCTGTCAAGCATCATTGGATCTTGCTCATCGGGCAACACTATTTTTAGCTCATTGGGCATCCTGTGATTCTGCTTCTTTGGGCAACACTGTCTTCTTCTCGTCAGGTATCACTGTGACTTTTCTCTGTCTTTACCGATGGTGTGCACTCCGTCGATGTAGTCTGCCACTTAGTGAATACTTGAATTTTATGCATTGCTGAAAGCATAACCTTTATTCCATTGATTCTCTAAAGTCTTTGGCATTATGTATATGACCATATAGATGATATCAAGTTGACATCAATGACAATACAAACCATTAACTGATTTAATGTCTTACATCATCTTCAACTTAATATAGTCAAACATTTAATCAATTACATGTCATCAATCTCTCCCTTTGGCATTGATGGCAAAATTCTATACTATCACACTATACTATTGCTAATACAATATGAAATACAATTGTTGAGATTTATCAAATTACCAAACAGTTTGTTTTGATAACCAATAACATGTCTGACCGCCGGTAAGCTCTGTGTAAGCTTAGATTTGATTCTTGCAGTTTTATTTTTTCTTCTTCTGATGTGTTGTGTCCTTTTTGACTGTTCTGCTTCTTTGATGTCTTTGTCTTTTGTTCTTTTGTTTGCAACTTTTATACCAATTCTCTCCCTTTGGATATGATCTCTCCCTGTTTGGAGTAATCTGATAATGAATAGTTTCTAATGATAATATGAATACATTCTCTCCCTTTGACATTAATGCCAAAAAAATATTTTCACAAATATCTGACATTTTGTCAAACAATGTCTTCTATCCATAATATACTCCTTGAATTTCCCTTATCCATTATCAATATAACAATCTGCTCTAGTGCTCTTTCTGATATATACCTTTCTGTATATAGATGTAACTTTGAAGTTCAGCTTCTGCTTGCATCAAACATGAATGATATTCTGATAATATATGTCTGATGCAGCATCCATTCCTTTTACTGACTGTTAGACATGGGTTTGACCCCTAGTCTTTTTCTCAGGTACTCAAATGTATCCTTGGGCAGTGGCTTGGTGAAGATATCAGCCAATTGTTCTTTTGATTGCACATATTCAAGTA
>MU223780.1:152024-162377 GCA_018584345.1 Thuja plicata | reverse complement strand
GCAACCCTAAAAAATGCTTATATCATGCGCTTCACTTTTTAGGGCTACTCCTAACGATAACCGTATTAGGGTTTTTACCATTCTCCGAGAAAATAGGAAACCCAAAAAATTTATCAGTTGCCACATGTCTTCACCTGTCATTGAATCTTCCTAACATAGCTCTTACGTGTCATAGGAATTCGTCATAACCGTTTTAGCCATGATCTCCTTACACACAATTCAAGATGCCGACACATCAACATTATTTGCAAGAAATACATTTTTCAAAACAAATAATAAGAATAGGAATTATCCAAGGTTGAGACACCTTATTCCTAACAATTACATAAAAGAATGCTACAAGATTAAAGAGTATCATAAATGTTTATCAAAATGTATCTTTGAGTGTCACAAGCCATGCTCAAACTCCATTGATAATATACAAACATTCTTTTTTTTTTACATCTTATTGCATTCCTTCAAAAAAATTCTTATTTCAACATCAAAGGAGAACTGTATTTAATATCTGCAAAGCATGGTAACACTGGTTTGAAAGCAGTGGAAAAATATGCAGGACAGTCAAGCATTAACAATTATATGGATGTTAACAGATGACAAAATAGTTCACAGAATGTTGTTCAAACAAAGTATGAATATTGGTTGCAGAAGCTTGAACATTCTTTGTTTAAAAAAAAAAGCAGTTAAAGTAAATCATGAAGTGTTGCTGCTAGTGTCATGAATGGTTGAGTGTTGATATAATATTACAGCATGGTCTATATTGATGCATTGCTACAACATGTTAAAAGTAATGTTGACATGCTTCATGATTATGGGAAATGTGTATTGTCTTGATTAGATCCTCACCAACACAAGGAAGGTGACCCTAAGAATTAATATGTGCAGCCATAAGTAATGAAATATGACATTTTTCTGATTAAACATGAGATAACAATTATCATTGGAAATAGGAGATGTTTAATCACAGAAAACATAGTACAATATATAGTCAGAAGTACCACTGAGCAGCCATGAGCTACTGTATAATTTTCAAGCAGCAACCAGATCAACGAAAGTAGTTCTGAAGAGTTACAGTCACATTGAAGGGAAACAATACAATGAGTTATTGCATAAGAAGCAAAATTCTAAAAATCAAATAGAAGGCATATGTATAAAAGCCAAAATGAACACCATGTAATGACAAAATTTCTGCTATTACAATGACAATTCCTAAAATGATCTGATACAGAAGTTCATCTTTTCATAATCATGATTCAACATAAGGCAACAATAAAGGAAATATAATGTTCAAGGAAAAACAAAGGCATGATATCATTTTCGATGCTAGAAGATTACACTCAGCCCTAATGAACATAATGCTTTTATTCATTTTGCAAACTATTAAAAGGAGCAACAAGTGAAATTCTAGGAATCATATTCATTAAACCCTATAAGTTGGTTTATTAATAGTTTTTGGAATATTCAATGCTTTCTTCTCAAGTTTTCTTCAATTTCAAAGCAGGTTTTGTCGATCACTTTTAACAGAAGAGGAATGCCATGGAAAGATATCATAATGTCAAATGAAGTTATATACTTACATAACATCAATGGTTGTTTTTTTTAAGAACAACATGACAACGTTGTTTTGGCAATATCACATGAAGGTTCATACATAGTCTGGAGTACAGTGGAGTCTACAGGATAACCTATCATTTTCACGGTTATAAGTATGGAAAATATGCCAAGGTTTTACAGAAGTCATGTTTCTAAATCTGGAAATTTACAAATAAAGTGCACAATAGCAACATATATTTTTCTTCTTGCATCAAATGTCACCAAGTAAAGTTTCAAAATATAACCACAGGGAAAAAAGAGGAAAAAAAATGGAGATCTTACCTACAGCCAAGGAAAAGGCAGTAATAATGTCTATAAAAAGCATGTCATTTTTCACTAGCAGTGCCATCCTTTCGAAACTTCAAACCCTCAAGTCAAAGCGGCAAGAGCAACAAGAAAGAGCAACAACAAGTAAAAGGAGTTTTTAGAACTACAGAAGGTAAATTTCATAGCATCTTCCTATGGCGGCTAGTAGCATTTCAGCCAAAATTATTTCTTCAAACCCTCATTCCCACGGCGGCTAGAACAACAGAAAGAACAATAATAGTTGAGAAGAGGCAAGAAAGATGCAGAGAAACCCTCATGGTGGTGGCATAAACACAGTTTGAACAACCCAAAAGTAGAATGGAAGCAGCTGCCATCAATGAAGAAAGAAAAAGAAGAGCGAAGGATGATTCCCACAGTAAATACGGAGTACACAGTAGTAGTGGCAAGTTAAAAAAGCTATTCATCCATGGCGGCGGCCTAAAAATGACACAACAACAGCAAAGTCTCCAATGAAGGAAAAGAAGAAAGAGCCATGGCGCTATCATCCTAGTTATCAGCAAACTCTATGCAGAGAAGAGAGAAAAAGTGGTGGCACATCACTAAGACCAGTAGCTCAAACCCTAGCATGGCGGCAGCAGAGCTCTCCAAGAAACAAGGCCAAAGAAAATGAATGAAATTAGGTTAAGATTAGGTTTCTACGCCATAGATATTTGATGGATTTCAATCTTTCATGTAATTGAGTTAAATCCCCAATGCTTAGGCCACGTCTCCATTCTTTCCTCCTTTTAAAGATTTCGTAGCTGTTGAAATATTTAAATTTAAAAAATAACAATAATAATAATATTTATAATTAATATTCAATAGATAAGTTTATCTATTGAGTATTAATTGTAAATGTTATTGTTATTATCATTGTTTAAATTTAAATATTTTTATTATTTATTGATATGGTTGCTATCTAGTAGATTTAATACTTACTAGATATTAATTATATCAATTAAAATTATGAATGCTTAGGAAGTCTTTATTTATGATGGTTAAGGTTATTATTTCAACTCATTTATTATCCTAACTATTATTTTATTATATCTTAATATATCTAATCTTAAACAAATAAATATGAACGTTTGTTTAAAATTAAATGTATTAAAATATTTATAAATAATAGTTAGGATAATAAATAAATATAAAGTCTAAATCATCTACTTATTAATTATTACTCGATATCACTTTAAAATATCAATTTTATAAAACAAATCACTTAGTGTTCATTTTATAAATTAAATATACTAAGGTATTATAAAGTAATAATTAATAAATAGATATTTTAATTGGTCTTGAGGGGGAATATTCTTTTATGCACAACCTTGTGGGTAATATTAATTATTTTTCACAATTATAAGATAATTAATTATCTTAAGTGCAATCTAAAGGGTTGTCTTGTCTAGGAGTTGTCTTTGAGTTGAGTTACACATTTTAGAGTTGACCAACAGTTAACTTCCTATCTCATGAGCGTTTCTAGGAGATTCATTCTCATCTTGCTGAGTTTTGCTGCTGTCAAGGGATTGTTTACAACACTTGGGCCTGTTTACAGTTATAGTTTAGTTATGATCAATTTTGGGGGCCTTTTTAACAGCAGTTTGATCATAGTTGACAGCAGTTTGGCGCTGATTTGGTGGGATTTGTCTTCAGATCTGACCCCCATAAATTCTGCATGTTTTATGGAGATATGGAGAAGTTTTGGGGGATTTTGAGTTACACTTTGGTTAAGCATGGTTTGGTGGAGTTGTTGGAGCACTTGGACTTCAATTTTTGATAGTTATGACCCTGATTTAATGGATTTTCTTCCTACATCCGACCCTTTGGATCTGATACCTATATTATTGTATTTCCACCTCATTATTGGGGACCTTCTTTTCTTCACATGTTCTTGCACATTGCAGACTTGTGAATGTATTGTAAGGACATTTTGTAGCAGAGTTTTGACAACATTTGTATATTGTTATAGTGGTTCCTTCTCATTGGTTTGAAGTGCAATATTGTGGATCTTCTTTCTTTTAAGTTGTGTTATCCTTCTTTTAAGCTATATCCCTTGCTGCATATTCAAATATTGATACTTGTTATTACAGGTCTTTTCTTGTGAGTCCTAGTCCTCTGCTGAAAATTGGTGAAACCTAGTTTCCCTTTCAAAGCTAAGGATTCCAGATCCTTGCATAGAATCATTGTTGTAGTTTTGAATTGTCTGAGCATTGAGAGCCATTGGTATTTTGTGATTCATGTTGATTCATTCAAAGTTACAAACAAATTATTTGGTGTATCACCTCCTTTAGATTTTTTCTAGGTATTCATATTATCCTTCTACCTCTTTCCCACATACACACTTAGCATTAGGTGATATCCTGAATTTAACAGGAACCAACCTAGAATCTGAAGATTCATTCTCTTATCCACCTAGGAGAATGTTTCCATGTTTCAACAGGATGGCTAGATTCTGCATCCAGCTATAGGCACAATCCTGATTGACAATATTTACATTGAAAAGCGCTTTTGCAAAACATTTCATTATGATCGAGCAATAAAGTGTTGTGTTTGATGTAAAGCATCACTGTTAAAATATTTTATCACTTTCGAATAGTAGAATGACCCTTTTGATACTTTTTCACTTTATATAACATAATTTTACTTTTGCAAAAAAGTTTTTGTCGTCAACTTTTTGATGTCAAAATTAGATTTTGGTGATTGTTTTTTTTTCAGTTCAGATTTTGTTTTGATAGATTAATGATGTTTTGATGATGTCATCATGGATTGATGATATTTTGATGGTTTGATTATGTTTTGATGGTTTTATTATATTTTCAAATTCAATTTGTGTAATGTTAGTCAAATCAGTTTAGTTGATATTTTTTTATGTCAATTTGATAGGATAGGTTGATTTCTGATTTTTCATCCTCAAGATCTGGAAGAATGAAATTTGATGCACTCACTGAGATTATTGCAAATATAACCTAATAAATTAGATGATAGGATGTTTGGATGGACGCTTGATGATCACCTTGATGATTGATTGGATGATGTGTTTGACCTAAAAATAGGTTTCATTTTGAAAACTGAATATGAGAGGTCAGTATCCAGATCTGTTTAGGTTGATTCCTAAGTTGATTAGATCTAAGATACAAGGGATTGGTCGATGTGGTCTCTACTATTTTCTAGATATGCCACAGTTCTGAGTGAGCCAAGGTATATTAGCTTTATACGAGAAATGACATTTTGAATATAACACCTTCCACCTTTCAATGAGAAATATGACACTCACTCTTGAGGACGTCTATCATACCTTGAGGATTCTAGTAATGGGGGAGCTCATGTATTATGATAAAGTGTATGATAGAGAGGACTTCAATGATTATTCTGAGATTATACCATTGGTGATGAGACTATCAGATGCAGAGTGATGTGATAATGTTATGCTCCACTTCCTTTAGTTTTGGTGGCACTTATTGGTGGTTTCATGATGCCTGATCAAAGAGCTCACACATTTGTAGTTGGTTGGGGTTTTATTTTGGTGTATATGATTGATCATTCTCACAAATTTTCATGGGGATCCTGTATCTTGGCTTAGTTGTATCATGAGCTTCATTGGGTGGTCTACCGAGGTAGTGTTGCACTTTCAGTGGGAGTCATGCTATTATAGATATGGGTTTGGGAGCACCTCTAGGTGACTAGACCTATTGTCAAAACAAAAAGAAAGTGAAATTGTTGCATGACAAGAGAGCACACAACAAGATTTTCAAAATTGGTGATTGGGTGCTAAAGTGGAATGCTAAAGATCAAGACAAAGGGAAGCATGGAAAATTTGAAGCACTATGGCTAGGACCTTATATTATTGTGGACAAAGGAGGAGATATTCTTATTTCTTGCAGAATATAGAAAGAGAAGTTTGAGAATTCCCAATGCACACCCAATACCTCAAGAATTTCTTCTCTTACAAGAAACAAGGAGTATCTGTTAAAATAGGACATTTTCTTTTTATTTTTGTTTCTTCTAATTTTTCATATTTAGTCTTTTGGTCTTCTCTCTAGAGATAACTAGGATCTCATTATGTCCATGTATGAACTTATGTAAATGTATGAACTTCTAGCACATAAATTTTCATTTTAATTATGTCCTTGGAGATATCTTTTAAGCTTTGATTCATCCTTGATCTTAATATATAAAAGTATATTTATTATCTACACATATTATCATGAGAATAGTTACTACTAGTTTTTTGTGTAGGTTGAAGGAGAAGTAAAAATCTATACCAATGGAAATGCACATTTTTTGCAAGAATCAACCCAATAGAAACACTTAAAATTAAATAGAAAAGTGTGATTAGGATAGCATAATCAGATGGAGAGACGGGGCACTAAGGAAGAAATTGCATTGACAAGAGTTAGGTTGATAGTATCATATTAGCAGCGGAAAGCATCCAAGTTCAATGATCCCCATCAATAATACATACATTAGCAACAAAAAGAGTTTCTTGTCTTGCCGATAGCCAATGAGGGTATCGGTAATACTTTAATGAATACCAAAAAAGGGGATGATCTTTTGGCAAAGATTTTACCAATGATTGTCATCAGTGTAGCTAGAGTGATCTGGATTAGAAGTAGATTAAGGGAAGGATGGGAGATAGAGGAAGACAAATCATCAAAAATTGCATGAAATAAGTGTGATTTCCCAAATTTTGAAGAATCAAACTTCGTTGACAGTGTATCCATTGGAAAATGCAGGGAAGAAAGTTGGATTTATGAAACTATGTGTATCTATCACAAAATGTAGGAAAGAAGTGTGATTTTTGAAAAGATAGCGTATCCATCAGAAAATTTAGGGAGGAAGTGTAATCTCCAAAACCAGGCAAGAGAAATTGTATGTATGTCCCTTTTCTAAATTAAAACCCAATGGTCTTAATACTTTTCTTATTTATAGTCAAAGAATCTCAACAATATACCCTAAGCCTCTGATAATTAGAGAAAAAAACAATCTTTGAAAATCTTATAATCACACTTATCAACATCTTTGTCCCATAGGATACACCAATTTTGTACTAGAACTTTTCTTCCTTTATCATCTATTGTTGTCAACTTGGAGTTGTGCCTGAAATTTTCCCTATTCTGAAAAAAGTATCAAATAACATAGCAAAGAGTAATGTTTGAATTCCCTTTTCTCATTCTAGTATGATTGTTAGTAATAACTGAGAGGGGGGGGGGGGGGGAANTAGTATGATTGTTAGTAATAACTGAGAGGGGGGGGGGGGGTGAATCAGTGGCCTCAAATTAATCCTTAAATCAACCCTTCAACTCTTATAACCACTAATTATTTCTCAAGTTATGTTTGTCCTACAAGATGAATGCCTTGAACAAATTATATCAACTTACTACTTGTCGGATTGCTCTGTTAAACCTTCTTCTTAATGTTTACCGATAAGCAATTATCCATTTACCGAAATACAATAAATATGCAGAGTATACCGATAAATCCAGAATGAATTATGTAAGATATAAAATAGTAAAGAAATATATCATAGACACATATAACACATGGATTTTAACGTGAAAACCCTGTTAAGGGAAAAAGCCACTAGGACCGGTACCCAAAATTTTCACTCTTCTAAAGTATACCCTATTAGGAGACAACCATGTTAAAGGTTACAAATACACTATTAGGTGTGACCTTGTTAGAGGATTTAACACATATAGGTTGTCACTTACTATCGGGCATCTAATGCTTCCATCCTTGAATTAGCCTCTCTCTTAGACTGTCAATAGGCATCGGTCATATCCAATGCTACTTTCATGAATCAACCTTTTTGGCACTCCTTGGGATGTACCTCAATATATATGAGACTGTTAAGTCCTTCTCTGTTAAGAGACTTGATGATTCAATGGTTAAACTAAAAAAAAATGACCTATTTCTAATGCAACTTGAATTGCATATTTTCAGATCTATTTAAGTACATTACCTCTCTGATCGATGTATCAATTCAATTCTTTTATGTTCCATACTTTCTGCTCTGTGATGCTTGTGCTTAGTGTTTGTCGGTGTCTGTAGAATTCCTTAGCTCTGCTTTAGCTTGATTGATCAGTACTGCATGAAGTTTTTATTCATCAGTTTCTCTTTAGCATCCTCTTTCTATTCACTCCCCTTAATCCCCTTTTCATGTGATACGAAAATGAATTAAGCTTGTCTCTTATATAGACATGATATTCACCGTTTCTTGATTCTTGATTCTTGGCATAAAAAACAATCCAGCCAATTTCATTTAAAGCATAACTCCTTATTTGTCTCATAGTTATCTTCATGCCAACTATATAAATCAGTTTTAAATCAATTACTTAACTCTGGTTGAATAAAATAAAGAAAACAACCAGTTAAGTCTATCTTTAGCTCTTGCCAGCAAGATATTTTGTTATTTTCTGAACTCTTTGTTCTGTCAGTCAACTCTTCAATTAGTCATCGGTTACAACTGCCAGTTCCGTCGGTGTGACTCCAGTTAGCTTTGGGATCTCCATCTGTTGGGCATCATTAGATTTTTACTCATCGAGCAACTCTATTTTTAGCTCGTCGGGCATCCTGTGGTTTGCTTCATCAGGCAATACTGTCTTCTGCTTGTCGGTTATCATTGTGACTTTTCTTCTTTGCCTTTACCGATGGTGTGCACTCTATCGGTGTTATCTGTCACTTAGTGAATAATTGACTTTTATGCATTGTTGAAAGCATAACCTTTGTTCCATTATTCTCTGAAGTCTTTGGCATTATTTACATGACCGTACAAATGATATCAAGTTGACATCAATGAAAATACAAACCATTAACTGATTTAATGCCTTGCATTATCTTCAAATTAACATTATCAAACATTTAATCAGTTACATGTCATCAATCTCTCCCTTTGGAATTCATGGCAACAAACTTATATTATCACACTATACTATTTCTAATACAATATGAAATACAATTGTTGAGATTCATCAAACTGCCAATCTCTCCCTTTTGTCAACCGATAAATGTTTGAACTTCGGTAAGCTCTATTTTAGCTTAGATTTGATTCCTACAGTTCTCTTGTCTTCTGATGTGTTCAGTCCTTTTCTTGTGTCAATTTCTCCTTTTGACTATTCTCCTATTTTGATGTCTTTTTTCTCTTTTCAGCAACTCTTTCTTTGTATAATCTTTCATACAACTTTCTCTCCTTAAGGATATAATCTCTCCCTATTGGAGTAATCTGATAATGGATAGTCTTTCTGAGGAGAATGTGATAATATGGATAATCTCTCTCCCTTTGACAATAATGAAAAACAAATATTTTACAAATATCTGACATTCGTGTCAAACAATCATTTTCCTATCCATAATATATTCCTTGAATTTCCCTTATCCATCAGAAATACAACAATAATATTTGGTGCTTAGTTCTGATATATACATGTCTATATATAGATGTAGCTTTTAAGTTCATCTTGTTGCTTGCATCAACATGAATGATATTTTGATAATATGTAGGCTAATGCAGCCTTCAGTCATTTTACTGATTGGTAGACAAGGGTGTGACCCCTAGTCTTTTTCTCAGGTACTCAAATGTATCCTTGGGCAGTGGCTTGGTGAAGATATCAGCTAATTGTTCTTTGGATTGCACATACTCAAGTATCACCTCTTTTTCTTGAAATTGTTCTCTCAAGTAATGATACTTGATGGCAATGTGTTTAGTTTTTTCATGCATGACTAGATTCTTGGAAATGTTTATTGCACTGGTGTTATCACAATAGATAATCACTGGTTCTAAGATCTTCATATGCATACCTTCCAGTAACTATTTGATCCATGCAATATTTGAGCAATTTGCAGCAGCATCAACATACTCTGCTTCTACAGTAGACTAAGAGATGCATCCTTGCTTCTTGCTAATCCATGTGACAAGTTTGTCACCAATAAAGAATGCTCCTCCAATTGTTCTCTTTTGGTCATCAAGATTCCTAGCCCAATCAGCATCGGTAAACACCTTCAGGTCAAATTTTCCTTCTCTTCTATACCATAAGCCTAATTCCTTAGTATTCTTCAGATATCTTAGAATTCTTTTCACAGCAGTCATATGTGATTCCCTGGGGTTAGAAAAAAATCTAGCAACAATTCCTATTGCATGTGTAATATCTGGTCTAGCGTGTACAACATACATGAGTTTTCCAATCATTGATCTGTACAAAGTCTGATTTACCTCTGTTGTTTTGTCCTCCTTTGTCAACTTACATCCATTAGCCATCGGTGTTCCAACTGGTTTGGATTCTTCCATCTTGAATATTTTCAGGACCTCTTTGATGTCCTTGGACTGTGTAATAAAAATTCCTTCACTTTGTTGAATGATCTGTAGACCAAGAAAGAACTTGATCTCACCAAACATAGACATCTCAAACTCTTTTCTCATCTCATTAGAAAATGATTTGCATAGCATATCATTGCCTCCAA
>MU223780.1:137460-151974 GCA_018584345.1 Thuja plicata | reverse complement strand
TTAGAAAATGATTTGCATAGCATATCATTGCCTCCAAATATGATGTCATCAACAAATATTTCAGCAATCAAGGTGTTAGCATCAGTATCTTCTTTTAAATAAAGATTATTGTTTTCACTAGTCCTTAAGAATCCAATACTTATTAGATAGGAATGAAGTCATTCATACCATGCTCTTGGAGCTTGTTTCAATCCATACAAGGCTTTGTGAAGTCTACATACCATGTCTCTCTTGTCTGGATCAACAAACCCTTCTAGTTGTTCATGTTAGTAATAACTGAGAGGGGGGGGTGAATCAGTGGCCTCAAAAATTATCCTTTAAACTTTAACCACCAATCAAATACATCTTAGATTATTAAGTCCCTACAAGATGCATGCCATGAAATACTTATAATAATTAACTGTCTGTCGGTTTACCTTGTCTGTCCTTATTCTCCTTGATAACCAATAAGTAGTAAAACTATTTACCGATACTCAGTAAATATGTAGAGTATACCAATCAATATAGAAATGCATGTGTGAAATGTAAAACAATAAAGTAATAAGTCATACACACATAGCACATGGATTTTAACGTGGAAACCCTATTAAGGGAAAAAACACTAGGACCTGTACCCCAAATTTTCACTCTTCTGAAGTGAGCCCTATTAGGAGCCAACCCTGTTAAAGGTTACAAACACACTGTTAAGTGCGACCTTATTAGAGGATTTTAATATGAGTCTATCACTTGATATCTGGCATGTATATGCTACCAATATTGATCAACCTCTATGGGCACAATAGCTATCTAGCATATCTGGTGCTACCTAACTGCATCAGCCTCCTTAGACTGTGTGTCAGTATCAGGCACTCAATGCTATCTTCATTATAAACTTTTTGGAAATCTATTAGGATATACCTCAATGATAAAAGACTATTAAGTCCTACTCTGTTAAGAGACTTGATGCTTCAATGGTTAAACTGAAACACTATGACCTGTTTCTAATGCAACTTGAATTGCAGATTTTCAAATCTATTTAAGTACATTACCTCTCTAATCAATGTATTAATTCAATTCTTTGTGCTCTGTACTTTCTACTCTGTGATGTTGTGCTTCACTATTTGTCGGTGTCTGCAGAATTCTTTAACTCTCCTTCAGCTTGATTGATCAGGACTGTATGAAGTTATCCTTCATCAGTTTCTCTTCAGCATCCTCTTTCTATTCACTCCCCTTTCTCGTGTATGTGAATGCTTGCAAAAATGAATTATGCTTGTCTCTTATATAGACATGATATTCCTTAATTCTTGATTCTTGGCATGAAAAAAAATCCATCCAATTTGATTTATAGCTTTAACTCCTGATTTATCTTTTATTTATCTTCTTGCCAACTGTACAAATCTTTTTTAAATCAATTACTTAACTCTGGTCGAATAAAACAAATAAAACAACTAGTTAAGTCTATCCTTAAGCTCTGCCAGCTAGATATTTTGTCATTTTTTGAACTCTATATTATGTCAGTCAACTCTGTAGTTAGTCGTCGGTGATAACTACCAGTTCTGTCGGTGTGACTCTAGTTAGCTTCGGGATCTCCGTCCATTGGGCATCCTGGATTTTGCTCATCGGGAAACTATATTTTCAGCTCGTCGAGCATCCTATGATTTTGCTTCATCAAGAAACACTATCTTCTGCTCGTTGGGTATCACTGTGACTTTTTCTTTGCCTTTACCAATGGTGTGCACTCCATCGGTGTTGTCTGTCACTTAGTGAATACTTGACTTTAATGCATTGCTGAAAGCATAATCTTTATTCCATTGATTCTCTGAAGTCTTTGGCATTATGTACATGACCATACAGATGATATCAAATTGACATCAATGACAATACAAACCATTAACTGATTTAATGTCTTGCATCATCTTCAACTGAAAATTATCAAACATTCAATCAGTTACATGTCATCAGTTCAATGTATACTTCTTCTTCAAGTATTCCATTTAGGAATGTTGACTTGACATCCATCTGGTATACCTTGAATCCTTTGAATGCAGCATAAGAAAGTAATATTCTTACTCCTTCTATCCTAGCAATGGGTGCCAAGGTCTCTCCATAGTCTATACCTTCCTCTTGTGCATACACTTTGCATACTAGTCTTGCTTTGTTCTTTGTGACTTCTCCATTCTCATTCAGCTTATTCTTGAATATCCATTTTGTACCGATGACATTATTTTCATCTGGTCTTGGCACAAGTGACTATGTTTTGTTTTTCTCAATCTGCTCAATCTCATCATTCATAGCACTTATCCATTTATCATTATCTAGTGCAGCATTGACAGACTTTGGTTCAAACTCACAAATTAAATAATTTGATTTTAAAGACTTACTTCTTGTTCTTGTACCATATTTCTTATCTCCTATGATCTAGACCTCTGGATGGTTCCTTCTTACATATCTTTTAAGTATAGGTACAGTTCTTTGTCTATCAGCTTGATCATTATTTTGATCTTCATTTTGTTCTTCATCACCTTGCACATTATCTTGATCATTATACTGACCGTCGGTATTTGTAGCCTGATGCTCAGGAGCAATGATTTGTAGCTCAGGGGCTCTAAATTTTTGGTAGGGTAGAGTGTCAGGTTCCTCATTGTAAGTGAACTTATTGTAGTCCTCTGGTTCTTTAGTGCTTTCTTGTTCATTCTTCTCTGCAAATTCATCTATCTTTGCATTTGCACTTTCAATAATTTTGTTAGAGGCTTTATTTAGACATTTGTAATCCTTTCTCTTGGTAGAATACCCTTGAAAAATTCCTTCATCACTCTTGGAGTCAAGTTTTCCATTTCTATCATCTTTTAAGATATAACATTGACTGCCAAAATTTTGAAATAACTTACATTGGGTGTGTATCCATACCATAGCTCATAAGGTGTCTTCTTGGTGTCTTTCTTCAATTGTACTTTGTTTAGTCTGTAAAAATTAGTACTGACAGCTTCCCTCTAGAATATTTGGGTGATGCCTTTTTCTATCATCAGTGTTCTAGCACAATCAACTATTGATCTATTCCTTCTCTCAGCAATCCCATTTTGCTATGGCGTTCTTGGTGTAGAAACCTATCTTTTTAGACCATGCTCATTACAAAAGTCAGTGAATTCATCTGATATAAACTCACCTCCTCTATATGATCTCAAACATTTTAGATCCTTACCACTTTGTTTCTCTACCATAGCCTTATACCATTTGAACATCTTAAATGCTTCTTATTTATCTTTTAGAAACATAATTGTCATCATTCTAGAGTAATCATTAACAAAGAGAATAAAATATATATCTCCATAATAACTCTTTGTCCTCATGGATCCACATAAATTAGTATGGACTAATTCTAGAATTGCATCAGATGTATGGGTTTTTCTTTTGATACTAGACTTTGTCATTTTACCTTTTTGATAGTTTTTACACATGATGTTGTCGGGGTTGGTCATTGTCGGTAAGCCTCTGACATTTTTCTTTTTGCTAATTTTCATCATGTTGTAAAATTTCACATGACACGGTATTTTGTGCCATAACCATATGTCTTCATTTGTAGCAATCAAACAAGTGGAGTTAGTATCATTCAGATAGAATAAGTTAGCTTTTGTCTGCTCACCGGTACCAATCAGATTTCCAGATTTGTTGAAGCTCTTTGCCTTCTTATTTTCAAATGCTACTTTGTGACCTGAATTATTCAACTTTCTTCATTATCATTTGAATCATCCTTCATAGCCACAAACACCATCTCGATGTCTTCATCAAATTCGGTGTCAGTATCATCATCCTTGAATTTTTCTAGGTAGCTGACTTTCTTTCCTTTGTCCTTATAGTCTCGGGTATCTCTTCTTTTTGATTGTCGGTAGCTTTTGTAATCACCTCTGTCAGACTTCTTCTCAAAAGATCTGTCATTACTTCTTTGTATTTACCTTTACCTCTCTACATTCTTCTGGCCATAAGTGCTTAAATTTCATCAAGATCATCTTCATTTTCACTATCACTATCTTTTCTCATAGTGTTTTTGTGACTCGATTTACTTATTCTCATAGAAGTTTCGAATGCAGACTCTATGTTTGGTAAGACACTATTATCAAAGTTATTCATCTCAAATAAAATCACTCTTCCAATTAAACTGTCTAGAGTAACATTTCTATTTTCTACTACTCTCATTTTTTTGAATGGAAGATACTCTAATAGCATAAGTAGGCAGTAAGGTTCTTAGAATTTTACTTACCACTATATCTTCTTCCAATACACCTCCAACTCCTTGGATAACAATGACTACTTCTTTAATTCTTGTGTTGAACTAAGTGATGTTTTCTCCTTCTTTCATTTTGAGATCATCAAACTTTCCTCTAAGGCTTTCTGCCTTGGCTCTCAAAACATTTTTTTCACCACCATGTACAAGCTTCAATTTGTCCCACATCTGCTTTGCAGTTTTGCATTCTTTGACATCTTCAAATTTAGCATCGGAGAGTGAGGAAGCAAGCTCTATCATCATGCCATTATGTTCATGCTTCTCTCTCATTTTTTCAATTTTTGGTGCTCCTATGGGAAACACATATTTAGCTTCTAGGAATTGAGTAACATCATTACCAATACCTGCTAAGTGGAGTCTTATTCTACTCTGCCATGAAGCAAAACTATCTTTGTTCAACTTGGGCACATCTTGTTTGTTCATCTTGTGATCTTTGGCTTAGGTCTTGAATCCTTCCTTCTAAGCACACAAGCTCTGATGCGAATTGTTAGTAATAATTGAGAGGGGGGGGTGAATCAATGGCCTCAAATTAATTCTTAAATCAACCCTTCAACTCTTATAACCACTAATTATTTTTTAAGTTATGTTTGTCCTACAAGATGAATGCCTTGAACAACTAGGTCAATCTGATGGCCTCCATTACAAACCTTTACACTCCATGACTAGAGAGCTATGAGTCAATATTTGAGGCCTCATTCTTGAATCATTCCCATCACACATTTTCATATCGAGGTCATGATCCATAGAACCCGTGTCAGGCGTGTGTTGATAGATGGGGGTGCTGGGCTTAATATTTGTTCCTTTAGTATTTTGAAAGAATTTGGTTATTCTGAGAAAGTCATAGATAATAGAAAAAGGATTACTATCAAAGCATATGATGAGGCAGAAAGAAGTTCCAAGGGGTTGGTCGTCCTTCCTATTAGGATTGGCCATGTTCAAAAGGATATCTTATTTCAAATAGTTGATGTTGGACCCCTTGTGTATAATATCTTACTTGGTAGACCATGGATTCATGATATGCAAGCAGTGTCATTTACCTACCATCAATGTGTTAAGTTCCCCTACAATGGAATAGGGATTTGTATACTTGGGGATAACACTTTATCTATTAATTCAATTTCAGCAGGAACTCATGTTCCCCTTAATAGAGAAGCAGAAGATTTTGATGTAACTTTAGCTGAATATAAAGACAAGCTTAAAACGATAGACCATGGCATGGTGGGGTATCAACTCAACTCCCTCACAACATTACTAGTTTCACCTCAATATTATGGAAAACCTTCAAAAGAAAAGAAGCCTTCCTCTTCAGCTATGACTTTATTTGGCGAATTTGTAGAATCGTCAGTGCTTATCCAAGATGAGAAAGAGGAGACATTTGTTAGAGACTGGATCTATAGAGAAGAAAAATATATGCACAATGAGAACTTCTCTCCATCTCCTAAAGCTTATGGAAGAGGGTATACTTTTTCCAAATAGATGGGCTATCCTAGATACGTCCCTCTTAATCATGATTTGGATGCTAGATCTAAACCTCTTGATCATGCTCAATTTGGATGTAAGTCTAAGAAGTCGGTTGACCTAGGATTTGAGAATTACAACAAGCGCACTAATCCTCTCTTTGAAAAGTTGGATAGTGACGATGAACCAAAGTATGTACCTAATTTGATAAATCAGCAAGATATGTGTGAAGATTGGGTCCCTTCTAGTACTCTCCTTTGGGGAGATTCAGATATTTCAGTCACCGATGCATCAATTGCAACTTTAGAACAAGAATCAGATATAGAAGATCCTTTGAGAGAGCATCAATGAAAGAATCTTGTTCATTTAATGGAAAGATAAAGTGCTAATTTTGATGAAACTGGACCTTCTACATCGCGATGTCACAAACCTTCATGGTGTAAGCATCCTAGTTGCAGTTCAGATACAAGTTCTAAGGAGTATGAATGGGACTCTTTTTCAGAGCCCTCTATAGTTGATAGAGATATTGATATTGTTCACACTTATAGTTTTCAATCCGAGGTAGCCAATGAGTCGCATGTGGGATTAGAGGATTTGAGCCTACGTGTTGCCTTAGTGGACGATTCATCATTTTTTAGGATGAATCTTGATTTGGGTATCTTAGAGGGACACTTGACAGACTCTGACTCTTCAGTCACCAGTGATAATACCATTCAAATTTATAACCTTGAACTAGTAGTTGACTTACCTCTTGTTCATTCCGACCTCATTGATTGGTCCCAATTCTATCAAGAACCTGAACTTTTAACATTCCAAAATGATTATGAGATAGCATGTTACCTAAATGCTATTGAGCATGTAGTCTCTTCCACCAGTGAACCAGCTACCAGTATGACAGAGCTAGACATCAAGTACCTTAGTCACAAGATAAAAATAAAATAAAATCAAAAGAATAGGTGTTCTGATGGCAAAAACCACTCTGTGGTGGTGTCAGAACCAAAAAAAGTAAAAAAGAAATGACGTATCCAAGGGTGAAAACCTCACTGAGGTGCCTAAGGATGAGGTACTTGATCGTCTCCCTAGATATTTTCAAGATCAATCTTTAGTTCTTATTGAACCTGTTCAGGCTTAAAATTGTCACCCTAAATTAGGCATTACGGCTTTATGGCAATTCTATCTGACAATGGAAACTTCCTCTAGTTGTGGGTGAACTATGGATGACGAAGAGTCTCCGGATTCTAGGCCGGCTCCTATTTGGTATGGAATATCACCTCCTGATTGAAAATTTAACTCAGAAAAGGGAGAAAGATTTAAAATTGAACTTGCATGGAAAAACTAGAAAAGGTGATACACCAAGAAGATTCAGATCTTTTTTAAAGCTTCAAACTGACATCCACTTACCATACCCTAGGGGATCTTTGCACTATCATTCACTGCTCAATACATAGGTTAATTGGAAGGCCACAAATAGGGTTTAACCACAAGTATTACTCTCACCATTAACAACATACATATTCTTCAAAGGCTTATATTCTGCGATATAGAATAGGAACCAATGCAATTCACTAATCCATATTACAAAGGTATTACTCTTAGATGCAGAAAATTGAAAAGGAATTTGAACAAATGATCAAAATAAGATGTATGGAAAAAAGTGGGGCAACTATATTCTTCTCAAAAATCTATATACATGTTACATGTATGAATTCCCAAGTAATGGCAAGGAATAGTGAAATCCTCTTGCACAAAACTGAAATTACAAGCATGAACTTACACTGGAATACAAAAAAAATGAATCAACAGCTATAGGAATCAAAGATTCACTAAAGCTCCTCTATCCACCAATTTGACCCCCTTCAACATGAAGTAAATCCACTACTAAATAGCCAACATGGCTTATTCAAACTAATTCCCCCAAAAAACCTTCATGAAAGATCTCCTAAACAATAGGGCCAAATTTGCACCCTAAATCCAAACCCTAAGTTTTGAATCCCTAAGTTGATAGATAAGATTAAATCTTTATCACATACTTTATCAACCTTTTTCCATTTGAATACGTGACATTGCAACCCTAAACACATTACCATCTTATTTGAGAACCCTAAAAACCTAACTTCAAAGGGAGTCACAACTTTTATTAACTCAACATCTTCATTGATCCCAACCCTGTTGACACCTCACCACTATGGTTGATGCAGTTGTAGTTTGTTGGTCACCATGGTTTGTCTTCGACTTGACCATCTTTGTTTGAAGGGACAGTTTTGAGACTTCATGGCACTCAAAAGTACCATCTTGGCAAAGTGGAGGTAATGTCGATGCAATGGGAACTGCAACTACATTTACTCCATCTGACAGTGGATTTCAAATGTGAGTAAAACACAATGCATTTTTGTCGATTTCATTTGTGAGTTAGGGTTTTTTCTCTGTCATGCCGCCATGCTGAAACTGGAAACCATGAATCTCTGCTATGTTTCCACCTCTATTATGTGAAGAAACTTCCAATTTCATGATCTTTATGAGGGAAAAAGTGTCGTTTACATGCTCACTGTAACACATGGCATCTTTTTTGTTGCATTCTTATTCAGTAAAGGCCGCGGCTTTTGATCTTCATTTTCTTTGAACTTGAATCCCAAATATAAGTCATTTTTCATTTGCTTGAATGTTGAGATGTTTAATGATATAGTGTCATTATGCCAATAAAAATGGCACTACATAGTTGTTTGTAACTTGGGTTTCTTGAGCTGATGTTTTACCACTATTGCGGGTTTTGAATTGCATGGCATACAGAAAACTCGGGGAGTTCTTCTCTGTTTGTGACCACCACTACAGACTTGGAATTTAATACCAATGTAATCTTGGAATGGTCTCAAGCTGTGGTTGAGATGTTGAGCCCATGAACTTTGGTTTTAAAATGGGGATGTCTCAGCCACAGCTTCAGACTCATCCCCAATTTGTAGTGTAATATAGAACAACACCACTGCTAGTTATCTCAGCAATAGCTTGAGACTCATCCCCTTTCTGTAGTGTGACATGGAACTAGGGAAAAAACATCGCGGCCACTATTGTCTTTTAACTTCCTCCTTCAGACACGTGAGCAAAAGACCAATTTAGGATTGTTTTGTCTCGACCACCATGTTGAAACTAGAAACCATGAATTTCTTCAGCATATAAAAATGTTTCTTATGACTGAAAGGTGTGGTGAATGTATTCTCTTTAAAATTTATGACATCTTTTAGTCATAAGCTTTGAATTTTTATTGCGATTTGATACAACCATGACTGGGAAAATGCACCAGCAACTTTGCACCTATAGATAAGTGATCATTTTACTTTGTTTGTTGCAGAATAGAAATGATGCAAAAATTGATGACTATGAAGTTTTCTTTTTTTGGGTCGACTCTCTGAATGTTATCGTTACTTGCTTTGTTGGCACTTTCCTTATTATCATCTGTAGCTTAAAACACTCATTCTATCATTCACAATACTTTGAGACACCCACATAGCTTCTGCACTTGAAGTTGTTGGTTTTGATGCTTGGTTGAACTTGAAGTAAAACATGGTTTTTTACTATTTAAATGCTTCAGAAAACATTTACCTTGCTGTCACAACTTTTAATAAGCATAAAATATGCTTCACTGTTCAGACCAAACACTCTTGTACCCGCTGTGCTTTTTGTTTTATCTGCAAAAACATGAGACATCTCTCCTCCAATATGCTTGTAAAACATAATTATTTTTGTTTAACTCATAACAACATAAGCAAAATATATGAAACCCGATTATGTTTAACTTTTCACAAATGTTAAATGCTTTTAGTGTGAAAACACACTGTTTCTTTAAAATGCATGCTAGATTTTACCCATGGGGTTTGAGCACGGGCTCGTGAATCCCATGGGTCATTCTCAAAATAACAAACCCTAATTGACATGTACATTTTATCATCATTGCACACCCTGTTCTGTCATCTTGAATGTATATCATCTTTTAGTGCAGAAGTATAAGATGTATTTGTTTAAACACTCTGCATTTAGGTACCTTTTGAAAATCAACACGAAGATATGAATTTTATCCTTTTGAAATCATTACCCATAAGGTTTATAGATAATTATCACCATTCCATTCTTGATGACTATTTTATGTGCATGTCCCATCATTATGAATGCAAACTTATGCAGATATTGAGATTATCAATTTCTGTCCTTATTTGCAGCTTCCATATTTCTTTGTTATGCATATTGACTTGAAGATTTTAGTTTTTAAAACATGAGCATAATAGTATCATTTCTCTTAGAAAATATGTTTAATCTTTATGCAAGTGTTTTCAACTTTGATTTTCAAAAATGAACTTTTAACAGATGTCTTGAAACAACAAACACATGAAGAGGCACTTACTGTAACAAGATTTTTGAATCTCTCTTGTTTACATGAAGAGGCACTTACTGTAACAACATTTCTGAATCTCTCTTATTTACATGAAGATAGTGAACTTTCAGATTCTTTCAATTTTGCATTTTTCTTTGTTCAGGTGCCTCCTGTAGCATCTTTTGAATTTCTTCATGTGTCTACATCTTATCCTTCTCATGTATGTGAGTAGTAATCTTCTAAGATGTAAACAATTCCCTTCTTCATGTAATGGGTTATGTGAATTTTGAGCACGGGTTCATGACATCCACTGCATTATTCTCCCCTGCTTACTGCATTTAGTCACACATATCTACCCACTTGCACACAAAACATTGTTTAATTTATTAGGTCATCAAATCATATGCATCAATTAACATTTGTGAGTGAATGTATGCCAAGATGACATTCACTCATGAGTGTTGGTTGGTTTGTATCATTTGCTGAACTAATAGGTTAACCAAATTCTGAAAATCATTTTCTCGGATGATATGCTAAGTTTTTTCAGATATCTAATTCGTTAGAAAAGAATAATATATCAAAGTGATCATAAATAGAAAAAGGTTTCATGTTTGGAACAAGTCCCTTTAATACTATTTTTAGATACTATGAATAAATGTTTTCTCATTACATTGTTTTCATCATATTAATATGCAGTTTTTAGAAAAACTGATTGTATGCTATTTGCGTTGCATTTATTGCTTAGATCCAACTGGATCTAACACCCCACTTTCTTCTCTTGATGTAGGTACACTCTAAGGAACCTAAATGCAAATGCAGTAACTAACCAGGAACCATGGAGACCTAAATGCAGATGCAGAAACTAACCACAAGGCAATGCATGGGACCCCTACTCCATACTTTCAATTATGCATTCTATTCTACAATGTACTATTAATGATATGAAAGGAAAGATGAAACAATACTTATACCAAACATTCAGCTTGAATGCACAATGTAATTGATCAATTATAATTTGGAAATTCTTAAGTGATAAAATCTTAGAGTACAAATAATAACTTCTGAAAATGAATGTAGTGGTAGAATGTTTATTAATAATATCCAAAGGATGATATTAATGGGACTTTTCAAAAATGGAATTTTTTCCTATTTGTGGTTATGTTGATGCAATGCTAAAAATTAGGGTAACAATTTTGGCGACTTCTGTTGGGTGTCTACCTGCTAGACACAACCCTAGACCTTTATCCCTGGGCTATTGAGTTAGGAAACCAGAAACCATGAATACAACATTTATTTAAATGAAAATGCAGCTACTCTAGACTAATGCAACCTAAAACCTAAGCAACCTAGGGACCTATGTGCTTGGAAAACACTTATTATAAATGTAACCTAGACTAAAACCTAATCCCCAAAGAAAATCTTGAGGTGTATTCCATTAACTAGAATTTGCAAAACTTCTCCATCAGTTGTGGACAACTGATAAGCATTGTTTTCTCTACAGGCTGTAATAACGAATGGGCCTACCCAAAAGTTGTCAAATTTGTCATGCTTCCCTGGCCTGCTTTTTAGTACATCCCACCTGAGTACTAGATCACCTTCTTTGTAGTTCCTAAATGTAGCCTTCTTTTCAAAAGACTTCTTATTTTGTGCTTGCATTAGCTCCATAGTTTCATAGGCTCTGTTCCTCTCTTCTTCTAGCTGCAATAAACTAGCATACCTCAAGGCAAGGGAATCACCCTCTTCAAAAAACATCAGTTGATCAACTAGGTTTAATGTAGGAAATTCTATAGATATGGGTAATCGGACCTCTTTTCCATAAAAAAGAACATAGGGTGAATTCCTAATTACCTGCTTAGGTGTAATTCTATCCAACCACAAGGTCATCTTCAATTTAGAATGCCAATCTCTTTTGTTTTCTTGCAAGGTCTTCTTGATGATCCCGATTAGGTTTTTATTTGTAGACTCTGTAAGACCATTACCCTGTGGATAGTAATTAGAAGAAGTGTTTAAATAGATACCGTTCTTGATAGCCCATTCAGTGATAGATGATCCAACAAAATCCAAGGCATTATCTGATACTATGGAGTGAGGAAATCCAAACCTTGTAATAATATCATCATAGAAATTCAGAACAACATTTCGAGAGGATTCTTTTAGTGCAATGGCCTCAGTCCACCTAGTAAAATAATCTGTAGCAGTCAAGATCCATTTATGACCTGCACTAGAATTAGGGTTTATTGGGCCAATAAAGTCCACTCCCCACCTGTTGAATGGTTGATCAATAATGATTGGTTTTAGAGGTAATGCTGCCAACCTTTGTTTCCCTGTGAACATAGCACAATTTTGGCATCTTCTTGCCCATGAATGAGCATCCTTAAATAAATTTGGCCATTAATAGCCAGCTCTTAGAATTTTCCATGCTGTTGTTTTGGGGCTGAAATGCCCTCCACAAGATCCATCATGGAATTCAGATAAAATTTTATTCTGATCAATATGATCTATACATCTAAGAAGCATACTAGCAAGATCTTTCCTATACATAATGTTATCAATTAGGACATAAGGAATAGATTGGAGTCTAAAATACCTTCTTTTGGCCCTATCAAGATTTATTGGACATTGGCCAGTTTGCAATAATCTAGTCATATCTCACAACCAGGATGCTGAATCATTTACTAGTATTGGGTCACCTTGGGGTGAGATGGCCTCTTCAGTGGGCTTAACCTAATTTTCTCCTTCTGCCAATTGAGCACATAAGCCTTTACCTCTAACCAGCTTGGTCACATGGATTTATACATCACATTCCATGACTTTAGTTATCCACCCTGCCCTCTTTTCACTGACATCTTTATTTAGTAGAAATTCTTTAATGCTAGGGTGTGCAATCATCAGATGTATTTTGTTCCCAGCAACTATATGTTTGAACTTCTTTAAGGCTTTTATCATAGCTAGTACATGTTTTTCAACAAAACTATATTTTTCCTCATAATTATTCATACCTTTATTGAAAAATGCTACTGGCTGCTCCTGTCCTTCCTCATTATTTTGCACCAGCATTGCTGAAACTGTATCAATACCACCATAAGCATATAAAACAAAATCCTTAGAAAAATCAGGATTAGCTAATGTAGGGGCTGAAGATAAGGCATGCTTAATTTGCTCAAAAATCTCCTTCCCCTTAGCAGTACAGTTGAAAGGCACATCCTTTTTTAACATAGAAGTCAAAGGTTTCAATAAAGTTGCACTATTGGGAATAAAGCGTCTAACAAAATTAATCCTTCCAATAAAACTCTACAATCCCTTTTTATGTTTAGGCAGTGACAACTCAAAAATTGCATGAATCCTTTCAGGATCTATTGTTGTGCCTCCTTTTGACACTTGATACCCCAAAATTTTTCCTTCATGTACTACAAAAATAGACTTCTTTGGGTTAAGAGAGATTCCAAACTCTCTACATCTCTGCAAAATTTGTTTCAAATGATCTATGTGTTGGTTTGCAATTTTGTTGTAAATGGTAACATCATCCAAATAAACTAAAACAAATTTATACATCAAATTTTTGAAAGCCATGTCCATTGCTTTCTGAAAAGTAGCTCCTGCATTTGAAGACCAAATGGCATCCTTTTGTAAGCCACTGTACCCCATTTAGTAGTAAATGTTGTTTTGAATTGATCAGATTCTTTAACCAAAATCTGGTTATAACCAGAATACCCATCCAAGAGTGAGAATATTTTAGAACCTGAAACATATTGAAGGATCTATTCCATGGAAGGAAGAGGATGTCTATCCTTCAGAGATGCCCTATTCAGGTCTCTAAAATCTACACAGAGTCTTATCTCTCCATTCTTCTTCCTTACTGGAACTAGATTGGACACCCATGATGTATGCTTTATTGGGAATACTATACCTCCAGCTAAGAGCTTTCTTAGTTCTTTCAGCATTAAAGGTTCTAATTTGGGATTTATGGGCCTTTACCTCTGCTTGATTGGTTTTGCATTTGGTTCTAACTCTATGGTATGTTGAGTTAGTTGAGGATCAAACCCTTTCAAATCAGCATAATCCCAAGCAAATACATCACTATATTCTCTGAAAAGATTAATAAATACTTATTTTTCCTTGGGAGAGTTTATTTTACCAACCTTCAGATATTTGTCTCTAAAGATCTCCACCTCCTCATAATGATCTTCTTTAACCAATAAACTGGTTTTACTCTTCTTGAATTGATCATCCGAGTTGAATGTTGATTCCAGGCTGACCAGTCCCCTTGGAAGCTTATTAGTTTTTAGTTGAATAACTTGATTCTCCATTTGTTGATCATAGCTTTCTCTTTTAGGAGAAAAAAATTCTTTAGTTTCTATCATAAAACTCAAGATATGTTCATCAGTGTAAAATACTTGCCAATTAGCATCATTATCTGGAATAGATGGTCTTGCCACAA